>OMKZ01026627.1:20729-57130 GCA_900302535.1 Neoniphon sammara
CAGTGATGAAAAACACCAATAATGTATCAACTCTGGATTCAAAAACGCACGCACGCACGCGCGCACACACACACACACACACACACACACACACACACACACACACACACACACACACACACACACACAGAATGCCTCTTAGTGAGTACGTTTTTACATAAATATTGTGTTCATCCACAGTGGATAACAACTGACATTTCTTTGACTTTGAAATGCTTTTGCAGAACAAAGAAGAAAACGCTATTGGACGTCTGTTTAAACGAGTATGAGACAGTGAACTGTCAACCAAATCTCATTCCACTCTTTCCTACTGGGGGCCTCAGGGGGCCTATTCTCCACTTATAGACAGACTCAGTGGGGGGCCAAAGTGACAGGATTCACTTCTCTCCACTGCTCCTCTTTCTTAGCTAACAACATTTCTCTGTCTAGACACATAAGCAGCAGAAAACATCAGACAAATCTTAAGCTTTCAAAATTACAGGTGGATCATTTTAGGTCATCCTTGTTTATGGCTTATGCATGGAAGGATGATGAAATAACACTGTGATGATGATGCCATCGGCTCGAGTGAAAGGAGTGAAGTTGTCACTTTGGCACCTCAGTCTGGGCTTTTGCATTCTGGGAATGGTTCTTCAGGGTCAAACAGGTCTCTACTTTGTCTTTCTTTAAGTGTCTCTTTCTCTATTCTTTTGACGGTAAACGCTCGCCTCACCACTTACTGCTAACAACAATCTGCGCCTTTTACCTTCTACTTCTATTTCTGATAACCGCTCACCCCATTATTAACTTTGACCGAGGCACAATGTGCAGAATTGCTGTACGTCAACCCCTTGCCTTTGGTGCCGGTGATTTTTATTGGAGGGAGCTGCTAATAGTATTCCTGGACCCTGCAGTTGGGAGGGCAAGATTGTGGCTTTGATTGTTTCTTATGTTCCCTCTGTTGTTGAGCCAGAGCCAGATGGATGGTCCGGGCAAGTTATGGCTGACTGAGAGGCATCTAGGCTCTGAGCAGATGTGGCTTACACATTAGTCATAAGAAGGGAGTACAGCTGATAATAGATTTGCTCGCTCTCTCCTTCTCTCTCCATCCCTCACTCACCACTGACTCTTATGTACATAGAGCCAGCCTGAAATTAATACAGTTTTATTTTGTCACTGTGCCACTAGCATGAGATTAATAAACCATCTTTTAATTACATTTTGGGCAGAGCAACATTGGTAAGAAAAGCACAGAAGCCACATGGAGGACGTTGTGCCCTTGGAGTACAATGAAATGAAAGAAAGCCTTCAGCTTTAGTAGACTAAACCGGTTTTGGTCTTGTCCTCTGGCAAACAGGCGGCATTTGTTTTTCAACCAAAAGTACAGTAAGTTGGAGATTGTGTGTGTGACATCCAGTGGGAACAAAAGCATAATGAAATGTGCAAAATACTTGATAGCAGAGATCATTACCAGTTGCCATCGCAGTTTAATTCAGGCAGAGTGTTTTGATCTTTACAACAGTTCTCTGATGACCCGTCTTTAATATCTTGTTGTCCTCTTTGTTGAGACAAAGAGGCAAGATGCAACACAAAACGTTTTTTCACGTCCATTCAGAACTGGATTTATGGCACACATGCAATTCAGGTTTGCAATACCTTGTCCACAAAAAATCTCAGTCTCACCATGTTGATTTTAACCCAGTAATCCTGAGTGGCGGTGGCTTCATTGTTTCTGTCATTTTCCTCCTTAAGACACAAGGCAGAGATGGGCAACAGGCAGCAGCCATGTCAAATCTTAAATTATCACTCAAAGACAGCAGGCATTATAAGTCTTGTCATGAGTAATACATTTTGCCTAATGGTGCTCCAGTATCTCAGTAGCGAAATGATAAGTGCTAATTTAGGCAATTACAGGGAGAAGCACCGGAAAGGATTTTCAGTTGAATAATTTAGCATTTCTGGCTATTTATATTAATGCCAATTTCTGAAGTACCTCAAGAATTTGGATTGATTATTAAGTCTGTAATTTGGCTTTTACTTGTAGTGGAAATAAGCCAGCAGTGCTAACAGAAGTTTGTTCAACAGTTGGAGCCAAACTTTCCCAGGTTTTATATCTGAACATGCGTGTCTCTTCCAAATTTATTGCTTGTTTGTAGTTTGGAAATCCGCTGTAAAGTTGCCTATCTCTGTCACCAGCATGCTTTCACATGATCAGATTAGCAGGGTTCCTACGCAGGTGTGAAAAGTCTTGAAACATATAGGAAATAAATTTTACAATTCCATATCTTGAAAAGGACTTAAAAAGTTTGGAAAAAAAAAATCTTCCATTCCAACAAACATTTTATATAGAGTGAGACCTTTTATCTTTTCACATGCTGTGATATTTGTTACGTAAAAAATACTCATTCTGCACGCATAGATTGTAGTGGCTTTGTTGACAGCCATATTGATCTGCTACCGTAAAAATATAGTATATAATGATGAACACCAGTTAAAATGTAAGGTAAAGAAAAAGTATATTTTTGTAATGGGAAATGTGTAGGAGCCCTGGAGAAGTGGGGTTGGATTCTTTCATCTTTGGACCTCTGACGGTTCTGCACGAGGGAGCTCTTTCCTGAACAGTTGAGCTGTATTTTGCCACCTCATTCTCTACACAGTTTGCTTTGCTCATAGCATTGCACGAATATGCCAGAATGTGCTGACACCTCTTGTGCTTACAGGCACTGGCTAAAGACAATGACAGGAGGTTAAGGGTAATTATGCATCGTTTATTTTTTTACTCTTTTGAACATATTAACAAATGTAGAATGGTAGACTGTAGCTTCCAAATAAATTTGCATCTTGTTTTATCAACTAGTGCCTCAGTAGAATTCCCTTTCCTATTAGAGGGTCCTAACCTTTAGATGTAGCTGCAAAGGTCAGAGTGAATTAGTATTACTGACCTTTGTTTTATCTGACCAGCTGGCTTGAAAACACGAATACTCACATTCTTGTTTCACAGTAGTTGCGAGTGCCTTACTTGTCCAAAAAGGCTTGTAATGTACACCATGTTGGACTAATTTATCCTACATGCATTGCCATGCAGGAAAGGTCTGAGGAGAAGTTGGGGTGTGAGAAAGTGGAGGGGAAAGAGTAGGCAGAGGTTTGAGAAGGAAAGGGAATGAGAGCTGCAGTGCAAGGAGGAGGTACTACACTATGTCTTTGTGTAACTACCCTTTCATTTTGCATCCTTTCTCTCTCCAGCATTGCCAACTCTGGCAGTCTTAAGTGCAGGTTTTAGGAAACAAGTGGGATGAGGCACAAAAGAGCAAAGAAAGAATTCACTATGCTTGTGAAATTTGAGTGTGTGAGAAAAGCAGAGTGAAAATGTGTCTTTGAGTCGGTGTGACAAAGCCCTTCACCCTGGTATGCATCTGTGGTGCAGGCTGCATTTGGGCAGGTGGAAAACTATCTGACTTAATGGTGTGTTCTGGGTTTGTGTATGCAGTTGTTGCTTTATGCATGCATCTCCCTCTCCTGTGTGGGAGGCTATGATTCACCGCACATGACTCATTTCTCTCCCTAGCTTCATCTCCAGTTTTCCACCAGGGATGCAAACTCTTAAACTGCATAACTCACATTAGCATCTCCGTATCACAAACACGGTGCCACAGCTGGGCCCATTGAAAATGCAAGCTCACATCACAGCACTCCAGTGGGGGTCAGAGCGCCAAGTTCGTTCTGTAAACAGCTATATTCAGATGTTATGTGTGGGAGAGCCATTAAAAATTATCACAATAAGATCAACAAAATGTGTCCAGAGAACACACAGTAAGCATAGTCCAGTTGTTCTGTCCAGCGGATTGGCGCCGAAAGCAAATCCTGTTTCTGAACCAGGAGGCTTTACTTATCGCATTGTTTAGTGGAGAGGTATCTCACACTTCTAATCTTGTCTTTTATTTCAAGTCTTCACCCAATGAATGAATTGTGAAAGGAACACTTCACCCAGAAAGCTTTTTAGTTTGTATCATTTGCTCATTCCAAGTTGTCTTGAATGTCTTGACATGCGTCAAGGAGAGTGAAGGTTCCCAACACTCTCGCCTTCTTTAAGAATGGACTGGAAATAGCTATAAAAACGCTGGTTTCAAATTCTCAAAATCTTCATGCAGCATAATTCTCGACTCTCCATTCCTATGTTCAGTATGTCTCAACTAAACACGCTTACACCAAAACATTACTAAATGAACCATTTCCGGAAAATCTTCTCTTGTGCAACCGTCCTGTTCATCATGTTCAATGAATTGAAGGCCCACCTCTGCCTTGCTCATTGGACAGGAATCCTACTCACTTGTTAGCTTCACTGACGCTTGCTGTTGACAAGAAGCATCGTGTATACAGAGTTGTATGTAGAGTTTTTGGGTGAAGAATTCCTATAATCAGTTGATCAGCATTTTCTCATACAGGGCATGGACAAAATGATAGAAATGCTAACCTGTCCCACACCTCCTCCCTTAGTGAAACTTGTGGCTCTGTACTGATATCATTTTAATTTCCTGGCAGGACTTGAGCCAACCCAGATCTTAAAGCAGAGGTTTTTAAACTCTTTTCTGGCTAGGATGCATTTTTTTTTAGTGATTTATGCCTCTTGCCCAGTGACTAACAGAAACATCCTGCCATGAGGATGCCACCCAGAAACAAGCATGTGACACTGTTTCCCAATTCATATCCTTGCAAATAACAGCTCATCTCAATGTGGCTGAACTTACATAAGATGATTGCTTGATGCATGAATGATTTGCATCATCAAGCACTAAAGTACAAAGCACTAAAGTGCAAAGCACATCTCTTAATGGTTTGAAAGACATTGTGATTTTAGATAAGAACATGGGCATCTTGCTACATGAGTCCAGTTAAGTAATTGTTTTTGAGATTATGCAGTGCATCTCATTCAGCTCAGTATAATTTCTTAATGGAACGCAGTGCACTACTGGTCAGTCACTGCACTTCCCTCACCAGCTATTACCTCGCTGTTACACTGTTTGAACATGCAGACTTATTGAGTATACTGAATTTTAAATGTGTATGTGTAGAAGCCTGTGTGTAGTCAAACTTTCAGATTCTCAGTTGTGTCCCCCTACTGCCATCACAGAAATAATGAGGACAAGTTTCCAGCACAGCTTCAAATGCCCCAGCTTGCAGTACACTTAAATTAAATTGAGACGCAGCAGCATTCTTCCATGAGCAGCCTAATCATGTAATACTTTCAAACTCTTTGGAGCCAATTCAGAATCTCCCACAAACACTTAGTTAGCTATAAATGTGGTGAATGTTATGTTCATGGCATCTGGTTGACACGATTGTCATACTTTGCACAAGAGATATTGTTCATATTTTCCATGAACTGAGATTTAAACTATTTAAATTTGTTAAATTCTCTGTGCACTCAATCTTTCTGTGGGTGCCTTTGCTTGCATAAGTAATCACTCTTGGTTTTGTAGAGAGCATTTTATACAAATGAGATTTTTTTCTCCCAGTAGTTATTGTATGCATGCAAACCCATGTGCATTTGTATTCCAAATCCTTTTTTATTGCCAGAGGCTGCTTTTCTCACATGCCACTTCAAGGTTGAAATTTTCATCACGGGGCACATGCATAAAAGCTGAATTGTGCAGCACTATGTGACTAGTAAGCTAAGATCTGAATCATACCCTAAATTAACTCAAATTTGTGCCATGTTGGCAGGTTACTCCAAAACTGGAAGACACTACACACAAAGTAAATGCGTTTAATGGAAGAGCCGAGGCTGATAACTCATAGTTGTTGTGTTAGCAGTTTTTACAGTTCAACAGTTGCACAGGGAGAAGTGCCCCTTGAGTGTGGAGGGATAAGATAGCAGTCCCATTTATTGTCCATACCTTGTACAGCCTTCCTTTTGTGTTCCTAAATGGGTTTCTTGGCTGTGTAATACAGGTCTAATATTTCACCCTTTTACCTTCGCTTTGACAGGCATTCAACTCGGAGACAGACAACTTCAAGCTGCTATATGGGGGCCACCAGTATCATGCCAGCTGTGCCAATTTCTGGATCAACTGTGTGGAGCCCAAACCCCCGGGCCTCATTCTTCCTGACCTTCTCTGAGCTTGGACTGTGCCTGCCATGGCAACAGGCACAGGTAATCAACATTGGATGGGTGGAGCAGCCAGGGCCAGGCATCTCACGCTGCATGGGCTCTCACCTTGGGCTGAGAGCGAGCACACTGAAGGACTTCTAAAGTCACTGGATCCCTCTATATTTATTTGTCTTTTATATTCTGCACTCTCTTTCGGTCTCGAACTTGGTGAACTCAGATGTCCAAACCAAGGCTGTGCTCATGTGCAGATCTGGTAGTTTGCTCAAATTCAAGGCTTTTTCTGTAATTGTACTTAAATACACTATTTATGGTGTCAATGTTGCCTGTTTGCTCTGTTTTTCCATATCTAATACCTAAAGGTCAACCTTTTTAACACTGAAATATATTACTAACGATGCTTTAAGGGTGATGATTTCCACTGTACAGCAGTAAATGTTGTCAGTATTATAAAATGGGTCTCATGTTTCTGAACTTGCACTCATCAGTGACTCAGCCATTCAAACTACGAGAGCCATGCAATATCATGACAACAGAGGCATAGGAAGGCATTTTGAGCCCTAATGAAATGTAAACTTAGCTTCAGTTTTCCAATATGTCACTTTTAGCTTTACTTCTGTTTGATGAGGTAGGCAAAGAGGTTTTTTATTCATGACTTGAAATCTACTCGCTTTGTTTCTATAGAGTCAGAGCTGCTGAATCATAAGCCCGTTATTGCATTTGAATTGTGCTTGTTGGTTTGGTCTTTTAAGTGGTACTCCATGGTTGTTATCATTTTAATATCATTTTGAAAACTTTATCATTCAAGTTACTGCAGTGCTGAAATGCAGAGATATCTACCATTTTATGTATTGCCTTGATTTAACTGCTTTGAATGTCCTTTGCACTGCTGAAAGGAGATTTCAACACTTTGATGTTCTCTGGGTATTTACATAGTTTTTCTAGGTATTTGGGGTGAAAAAATTATGATATTGGGACTTGAAGGGAATCATTTCAATATTTGCAGGTTTTGATTGTTTTTCTGTCTTGCTATGCTGGTGTGTGTATTAGCGCTGAAAGTCTGGAATGAAGTCAACTGTGATTCTGAGCTAAAATTGCAGCAGCACTTTGTGTAATACAGTCTCATGCTGTAGCATTGTAATTATGACTAACTGTAATGTGAAAGTGATGTAAATAAATGAGTATACATAAACTTTATTTACACTGTCTAAGTTACCTCCCACGATATAATTCAGCATTATATGGTTTGATTTTATTTCCTGTCTACTTGAACACAATTTAAAATCAACTGCATTCATCTTGTGTTATGAAAAGTAAAAGGCCAATGTTCTGGATTCATTTGTTCTGCGTTTTCATGAGTGCATTATAGCGTTAAAAGGGAGACGCTCATGTAATTCAGGTAGCCTTTGATCTTATTGTGCCTGCTCTCTTGCAGAACTGCCTGTTCCAAATGCATGGAGATTGTTGCACATTTCCCTCAGTCATTTTATTCAATAATGTACTTTCTCTCAGGCCAGAGAGGCCTCATCTCCATCATTTTGTGACAAAATGGAATAACTTCCCCTTTGACAAGCCTGCCGGGCCATTGCTGGTGGTTGGGCCCGGCCAATCAAATACGGCGTCTAGGGGCCTCTGTGAAACCAGTCTCATTATCATTCTCATACTTGTGTTCAGGTGTGTTCTCCAACATCCATTTTATCTCTCACCATTCTCTAATTCATTTCCTGCAGAAAATGAATTCCTCTCCCCTCACTCACGGTGAGCGGCAGGATTACAGAAAATTACAAACGCTGAAATCAATTACTGAATAAGGCTGTGTAATTCAAAATGCAGGCTGTCTCTCCTTCCCTCCGTTCCCTTTGCCTGTCATCTTCATGCCTATTGTCTGCGGTGCCGCACTCAAAACACTCACTCTGCGAAAGAAGCCAGATGGGAATGATAGTGCCTCGTATTGAATGCTACTCTCATGGCCATATCACATCACTGATTAAAAACAGCCCTTTCTTCAAGTGAAGTTCAACTGATGGCCTGAACCCTTTCTGTCAATAGAGTTGTTTCTTGCTTTAATACTTTTTGAAAACCCTTCCTATCTAACCAGAGAGGCTGTCCTGCATTATATTAAGGAGGTCAATGAGATCATAAAAGCAGCTTTTCAAAGATTTTTAAGTATTAAATAGGGGAAAATGTGAGAGTAGAAATCCGTATCTACAAGATCCTGTGTATTTAAAGGGGTAACTATAGAAATCTGTTCCACTATTACTTTTAAAAGAAGATTTATGACGTCTACGCCTCACTTTAACCATTAATGACCTAGGCGTAACCGTCAGACATTCTTACAGTTGAAATGTTCATTACCAATTGAACACAGTGCCATAGCTAGCAGTCCTCCGCCTCAATGTCCACTCTATCAATCAATTCAGACAGCTCTGGCTTTAAAGGCAATGGACAGATGACTCACTGTTACACCAGAGAAAAGACACAATCGAACTCATTCAGCTGTTCACGGAGAACGAATGACTTATTTCACCACTGCCCAAATTGTATTACCCAAGGCCTGCCCTTCCCCCTTGGATGAACCTCAGCCTGACTAGGGATAGAATTGAGATATCTATATATCTGTATCTATAAATAAAGTTGCCCAGAATATTTTTCTTCTCCAATTGTATCTCTACTTCATTGTGTATTACTCTCTCAATTCTACATTGTCATTATTTTTGCATGAAGTTGTTACAGCATTTCAAAATTGCCTTCTGTGACTTATGAAGGTTACATTAGTACCCATTTGCTGTTACAAAGAGCATGTCCACCTGCTATACTGTAGCTGTTTTCTCTGTTCTGTTTGCTGCAACTCATTTTAGGATAACGAGAATCTTAGCCACAGTCGGTGTATTTCCCTATGCATTTTAAATTGCATCCAACAGTTTCAGCATTCAGCGCTGTACACCAGAATCAGGTTGTCAGTTCTCCCGTAAAGGTGGTGGTAAATCAGGGTTTAAAGCAGCAGTGAAAACACCCTGTTTATGTTAGTAGTTATCCTTGAGCATATGGCCTTGTTAAAATGGAAATGCTGGATCCACACCTTCAGATCCAAGACTGGCAGCTTGAGCTGATTAGTGAACAACACAAGGCGGCGTTCTGAGGACCAGTGTAGGAATTTCTCAGTAATTCAAATGCAGCACCTGTTTGTGTGTTCTGTGGTTTAAGTAAAGGTAATCTGAAAGAAGCTTGACCCTTCAAAGTCTGTAGTGCTTGATATACATAATGGTATCTCCTCCAAGTTCATCAGAGCACATCGTTCTGCACGGACTGCACAACTGTCGACTGGCCTGCCTCTAATGTTCCGGACAATGTAAATCGCTCTGCTTACTGGTTTAATGATAGATGATAATATCCCGATGCTGGTGAAGGATGTGTTTACTCTTAGTGCTTGACTTTGCCCTACGAGCCATGTGCATGCACTCACATTAACTGAAGAGAGGCGGCAGGAGGGGAGGGGGGGGACAGAAAGATTCATTTTACAGGGAGAAATGGTGTACAACGTATAATTTGGGCCCATCACTTGTGCGTCTCTATCATGCTTGGCCTGTCATCAGATGGGCCTTGTCTCTGTGGGTAATGGCACTTGTTGTGTAGACCATTCTGGAGGTCCCTCAGAAGTGCGGGCACAAGACAAATCACACTCATCATTGTCTGCCTGCTGCTCTGTAGCCACACCAAATGAAAATGAATGATCGAATGTTTCTGTGACATCTGAAGACATCTCCTGGGAAAATGGCTGTGCAGAACATAAATAGTCCTTTGTTGAGGGAAAACGGTGTGGCCTTTTCGTGTAAGAACACTCTCTAAAAGATGTTTCCAGTTGTAGTTGCACAAAAAGACATTAAAAACCTTGCCTGCCCTGATGTCGATGCACTCACGCATATGTAACGCTCTTATAGAAACATGCATTTTTTACAATAGTATGGTGATTTGTGTCACTATCTTTAGTGCCACTCCTGCTACAAATAATGTAGATATGCATTTCCTGTTGCACTTGTGTTTCGAGTAGAAGACTTAAATACTGCACATTAATGAAGACTGAAATACTGCATATTTTGTTGTTTATTTTTTCTATCAAATTTGAACACAAACAGTGGCATGATCTCTTTTATAACATTTTAATATCATCTTGAGGCATGAAACAATCTGTAAAGTCAGATTACCGTTTCTGCTTACGACAAGAAACATAATCCTCCAGCTACAGTCATTTACCCCTAAAAATGCCTTTTTTGTTTAAAGACTGACAACCTACAAGAGTAGGCTGGTTTACCAATAGAAATACACTGGATATTGGATTTTATGCTGTACTGTACTGCACTGTTCTTTCTGGGACCTCACATTAATTGAATATGGACAAAAGGCAAAAACAGCGGGATAGAAATTCATGTTTCTCCCGAGCATCTATTATAGAGCTACCAACTCCCTGGAGGCAGCGAACATCTTTTTTAATACAGCATCAAATAGCATTATATCCATTATAATATAGTATAGTCACAGGACGACACAATCAGCCCTGTGGTAAATAGGGACTTTCCTTAAACCTTGACCTTTATCTTAGATCTTTTAAATCTTCATCTTAAAAAAGGTAGATATGATCTTTAAATATTCATTTAAAGTGCACCATAACCATTTTTTCCTCACTATCAATACATTCCAATAAAATAATTTGTCTACATTTTTTCTGTACAGTTATAATCTTAAAGGACCATACCAGTCCTATTTTGACTTCTCCTCAACGGTCGTCATCGCAACTGTCTGTCATAAATATCGTGTTGTCTAAGTACAAACAGAATATGCATTGGTAGCTTAATAGTCAAGGCTAACTTACCCTAATTTACTCCCATTCATGTTCAAAAAATGTGAAGAACTTCTCTGTAGGTAATTTCATCTTCTGGATACTTCTGGAAACTACCTTACAGGTGCAAACAGACGGTGCATGGACCCAAAAACCTCTTCTAGCTTTGAGCACAGGACACAATAGAGTAAAACAGTAATTTCAGCAACACATGTACATGCTGGCCAAGTATTCACAAGATGGAATTACCTATGCATAGCAACTATGAAGTTTCACAGAGCAGTTTTTTTTTTACATCTTTAGAGCATTAAATGGAGTGAATTGGGTTAAGACTTGATTTCTAAGCTACCAAAGCATATTCTGTACACATTTATGCAACCGATATTTGTGACGGACAGATGCGATCACGACTGTTGACAAGGAGTCAAAATAGAACAGGTATAGTCTTTTGAATGCTACCATAAATTGAGCGCATACTGCTGCCCGTCACACTAAAGATGACCGCAAAACTGGCACAATACCATCACATGACGTTACGTCAGAAAAAGGACTTCAGCCACACCACTGTCAGAACGGCTGAGTCTCAAGCACAGCTAGCATCTTCCCAGAGCGCTCCTCTTGCTGTAACTGGAAAAGACAAACCAGGAGATTCACAGCAGCTACTACCACACTCACTCCACTCTGAGCATTTTATCTGGTTCTGCTGCTTGACATCAATGTGGTCCCATCATTCCTTTGGTCCTAAGGATTCTGGGTTTGAAGTGGCCTTGCTCTTGCTCAGAAAAAAATGGAGGTGTGTGTGTGCTTGGGGCAAGCTGGTTAGACGCACAGCCACACCATCAACAACCAGTCATCAATATTGTGATTGTTTACATTTGTTCTGTCCAAATGCACCAGTATTCATTAGTTAAGCTTCACATAGATGGACACTCACACATCTCACTTTGCCTGTCTGGCTGTGGGAACATGCATGAACCTGCAGCCCGGAAGGGGAAAGGGACTGGAATGCAATAGAGGTGACCATCATCTCTGCTTACTTTCCTCCTCTATCCCTCTCCCCATAGGTGAGGCCTCTTTCACAGGCCCCAGTAGGGAGCCAGGTTCCTGCGGTCCCTCTCATACACATCAGGTATGACTCCATAGGGAGTTTGCACCATCTTAACAGAGTTTCTGCCAAACAGCTTCCTCTCGTACTCAATGAGCTGACGCCAGAAACCGCCGTTGGGCCGGATGACGGGGCGACGGGCCTTGACCCAGGCATGGGCTTCGGCCAGAGACACACGGTGGTACTTCATGAGGTAAGCTAGGCACAGAGAGGCTGAGCGGCTCACACCGGCCGCACAGTGCACCAGCACTGCTCCTCGCTTCCGACCTACGCTGTGGATCTTATCGGCAACGCTGTCGAAATACAAGGAGATGGGGGAGTGGGGCATGTCTGCCAGGGGGACCTTAACATACTCCACGTGGGGCCAGTTGAAGTTGGGTAGCTCGATGGTGGCGTTGACCACACAGGTGATGCCCTTCGACAGGAGCAGGCTGCGGTTGGACGCCACATTGCCTCTGCTGAGGAAGAGGTTAGGGGTGATCTGTGCAATGCCCCCCAGCAAACTGCCGCTCTCTGGCAGCAGCCTCGGCACTGCTGCAGGCACCATGGAGCTGCGGTGGTGGTGGTGGTGGTGATGGTGGAAAAAGCCTTGACTGCGGGAACCCATTGAGGAATGAAGTGGGCTTGAGAGTAATTGAGAATAAAAACATGAAAAAGAAAGTCTTCAGGAGCTTGCAGTCATGGTGGTGCAGTGGGACCAGAGAGATTCTGATATGCCTGAAACACAAAGAAAGATTTCAATTTCAAACTAAGTGATTTAATTTAAATGTAGCTTTAACACTTAGCCTGACAAACTGACAAATATTCAACATGGAAGAGTGCCATCACTGCTATCTGCAAAGACTCCAAATACTGGTGTTAAATTCCCATTTTTGGATGGTGCTGTGCTGAGACAGTCGTTTCTGAAAAATGTTAAGCTATACAACCCTCGCTCGACTGTATTTGTCTTTAAATTTTAAGACGAAATGAACCCAAGCATTTTATTTAAGATCACTTACTATTTGAGTAATTCAGCAACATACTGCTTCCATATTCTTAACATTACATTTTTATGGCACCTAAAGCACAGAGTGTATGTAAGTGTGTCTGAGAAAGAAAAAGACTGAATACAACAAACTGATTTGCTGCAGGGACAACTGTATGGCTGTATTCATCGGTGGAATCACATCACCGCTGCAGCCTTCCTCTTTGCCCGCCCTCTTTGACCTGCTGCATACAGAGATGTGCCTCCCTCTGCTATATGAGCACAGACCCCCGGAGGCATATACTGTATACACCTCATCTCATGTTCATCCATCCACAGACCCTGCATAAAGATCACATCCCTCATCTCTCTGGCTGCTGCCCATGTTAATGTCATTTTGAACGGTACCAAACCAGAGTTAGGAATGTAATTATACATGATCAAGTGTACAGTTAAAGTACTTGCCACACTTTCATCTTCATTTGCCTTTTTTTTAAGGGATCAACATAAACAGTACAATCATCATGATCTTTCCTTGAGTTGCTTTTAGAGCTACAGCAAGAGTATGAGGATGTATAACACAGATCTAAGAACAAAAAAAGATGTTATTTGAAACCCAATGTGACATTTCTGGGTATTCATGGTGGAAATAGCCACCTGCCTTAATACTTATGTTATCAGCAGAGGGTCCACAGCTCGAGGCATTACTTCACACACTGTTGCACTTGTCGTGCGTCATCCACACCTTGTGCACTAGTCTGGCTTGCAGGGTTTTCTCTCTCCTTCCCTGCCACAGTCTGGTTAACAAGCCACACAGATCAACTGCATTAAATATGAATTAAAGCTGCTATCTGTGCAGCAAAACACCTGAACACATAATATCACTTGCAACCTCAAAGTGGCTGCTGCCTAAGGCAGCCAAACACACACATGCACACATGGACACACAGCTGTCACAATCAGTGAGGGTCAAAAATCCATCAAAATGTAACTTGCAGCAAATAAATATTTCAGCAGATACCAAAATAAATTCCAAAACAGTGATGAAGACAAACACAACTCTTGTCAGACCTTTGATCACCCCAACAAATTTCTACCGACGCTCATGTAAATGTTACATCTCAGTGGGTAAAAAATTAAAACGTCAGCTGTCAAATATTTTACAACTCTCTACACAGAAAGTCTCTGCCCACATGGAACATGTTGTTTCATGGTTCAAACCCCCATTATCGTGGTTTTGATTTCACAAAGCCTGCGTGAAAATGGGAAAGTCATGCGATTAGAGTGGGTATTCCTTACACTGGCAGTATTTCTGGTACAAGATATACATTTTGCCTGTGCTTGTACCCTAGCCTGGAAGAGCATTCACTTCTGAGTCAGCATCCACTGGTGTGATCAGTGGATTTTTAAAAGATATTATAGACTCATAATGCTATAGTACTAGGCAGTTAAACTACTCTAGTTCTGTATTGGGAAATAGGTATTAAATACACCCTTTTCTGCATTTTTTTGACATTTTTTTGTATTTGAAAGTATGTATTTGAAACCATAATTTTAACAGCACCTTTCTGCGGTCATACTCGTGAAAGTCACAGTTCTACTTAATGGTATAGATAAAGTACAGTCTTCTGTCTATTGGAGAGATGAGCTAGATTGTGAATAATAGAAATGCTCCTATTTTTATATAGCTACTCCTTTCTCCCCAAGGGTCAAAAATGCCTTCCCTCATCATCACCTTCCCATCAATAAAAATATCCATCCCCATCTCCGTTATACCCCCATCCACTACCCAGCACAGCTCTACCTGCTCTGTGTGGCCTGCTTCTCCTTCCAAACAATGATCACAGGGAAAAAAAACACAACCCTCCCTGCTCAGGCACAGTATCTCTTGCTTGTTCCTGGCTGCCAATCACCCTCCACCTTGCCTCTGAAATGGTTGCTATGGATCACACTATGGTGCAGCTGGCTCCTCTTTCCTCCACACAGTTGCCATTGGTGATTAGACAACGAATACGCTGACAGCGGCACTGGGGCACTCTGAAAATGCAGAAGCCCACTGTGATGCCCCAAGCCACTTCTGGAGGCGGTCAGAGATACATCCACACCACTGGAACCCAGTGGCAACAGCTTTTCTAGAACCATATTTCTAATTTGATCTACTGACTTCATAATAAAAAATATACCCACAAAGCATTGTCTTGTTATTTTGTGTTGTAGTATGTAGGCAATTTGGGCAATTTTTACTTTGACAAGGTGATTAAGACTGTGCTGTTTACAGCAAAAGCTGGGCAGGTGTTTTTTTTAGTTAAATATAATGACATGTTACTTGTAATAAGGTTATCACCAAAGTTTTTAAGTAAAAGCACAAGCAGCACTGAAACTTTGAAAGCACCTGTGAGATCTTACTAAAACAACAAATGAGATGAACAATTTTATAATTACTAGAAGCGAAAGTTGGCACACAGATAACATTTGAATTATACAAAGGAAAATGCAATTAATTTTTTGACTGTGGTCACTGGAATATACTTAATGCATTGATTCATGGTCAAATAGATATGATTAGCTGAAGCAAGAACAAACTGTGTTTGCTGCAGAAACCTACTGACCAGAGCAAGACAGCACAAGCTGTAACAACGGGAGATGGGGGAGATAAGAGAACAAAATAATCCCTGGCCCATTCCGAAGTGCTGATGTACCACGGCACTGGCTTTGCTGAGATTTGCTCCATCCACATGGTTATTTATACCCTGGGCTGGGCAGAAAGAGTAAGGTTGCACAGAGTGGAGGAGGGAGAATTATGCAGAGGCGGTCGCCACTAAAAAATCTACTGTATGTTGGCAAAGGGATACTGCAGCTCACTGTCAATCAAATTTGCTCTGAGGATTAATTCTCCAAAATAAACACAGAGGAGGTTCAGTAGTATTCATGGGACCAAGACCAGCACCTTTCACTGTGTTAGTGCACATATTTACTGTTGAATCCTCCTACGCCAATGTAAGCAAATGCTACCAGACTTGAAGCTTTCTTTTCTGCCCATATCATTCCGTCAAGTCTTCTTGTCTCTGTCTGTAACAAAACAGCCCCATCATTCAGAGTGGATCGGTCAACAGGTGGGCCCACCTCACAAATCATCTGATGGACGTCTCTGTTTGTATGGGAAGATTCCACAGGAGTCTGGTTCTACTTCTGCTAACACAAATTGGAAACGTGAGCCACCTGTGGAGAAACCAGAGCGCCTGGACAGTGGCCTCACTCTCCCACACCGAAGGTGGAACCTCGACACCTGATCTGAGCTGAACTTATCTGACTGAGTTAGCAGCTCATTCCTCATTGACATTCACACCACAGAATAAGATGTGTTTGAAAACATTGAAATACCTGGATCAGCAAGACGCTGTCTGACACAACCAGGTGAAGGTGCAAGCAGACATGGTGCTGTCAGCAGTGTCTCTTAATCCAGTACTGTCCATTTATTCACTCTTATGTGTAATTTGAGGGTGACTGCAGTTTGCATACTAGACAATAATCAGGAGAAAATGAGGAGTAATGACAAAACTGTTCTTTTCATGGTCGCAACAAGCTGCTACAATTATTCCAAACAGAATCAGATGGACCTTTTCAAATCATGAAGAAAAACATTATTACATGATGTGAATAATTTGATATGAATTGTAGTGGGTATAAAGGGACTTTAGAAATGGAAGAACAAATTTTACACGAGGACAGGGTTAGGCTGTGACAGCCTCCTGCAGCAGCAGCTGCTGGGTGCTGCTCACACACACTACAATGTTGCACCTAACTGTGGAAGCACTCACACACTGGCCCACTTAAACGGAGCCTATACAAGGAAGACAAACAAAACCTAAGGGCCTGAGTCATACACCTTGTAGTGACGCCTGGAAAGGACACACATGCACTGCATGATGAAATATCATTTGATAGATACAAACTGTAAAAACCATGGCTGCCATTATTTCTCCAATGTGTCTGAGAATTTATGATTTTATAAAAGATGCTGCTGTAAGGCAGCAAATACATCTATGCTAATCATATTACACAAATGTAATACAAAGTTTTTCCATTTTGTTTAAAAAAAAAAGTTTCTGGAAATTCAATAGACCAGTTATATTTGGGATCATTCTGATCCATAAATATTACACTGTTCATGATGCTCCTTCCTGGAGTTAATGATAATTGCTGCATATGTTTATCAGTAATGGTGGCTATAAGCACTGCATATCAAATGCATGTCTAGTATATATATTTTTTAATTTTTATTATTATTTTATGTTTTTACGGGGTAGCATGTGATGATCAGGGCATCTTAAAATGCAGAACATAGATGGCACAACCTATAGTTTCTATTTAATACAATCATATTCAAGTTGCATATGTCTACAGTTGACTTCATCTTGAAATATAATACATTCCTTAGGAAAAAAAGGGATTGTTTTAGAAACTTTCAACAGGAAAACCAAGACTAAGCCTGCCTTTACAGGGAAAGTGTAAAGCCCTCCGTCTTTGACCGACACAGCATGTGGGCATGGGGAGCTATAGTGAATGACTCCACAAGTTTAATAATTTATGATATAGATGTGAATGAGCACTGCGCACGCGTTGCTCGTGCTTGTGCGTGACGCGCGAGTGTGTGCGTGTGCAAGTTGTCTGACGGAAATAGCTCATGGTTTAACTGCCCTGTACAATTAATATAGCGTTGATAATCTGTCTACTATTTACACTGACAAATTACACGACGGAATTAGTGTTCAGCTGAATACATGATTATAAATCACAGCAAACAGATGTGTGGCAGGTGCGCCCATTTACTATTTGCCAATCAACCTACATCATATTAATTATAATACAAAACTGTTACATAAACTGCAATTGATGACATAAAACTGCCTATGTTGCGTATTTGATCAAATGTAAGCCTACACTCTTTATGGCGATTTTTAATACAAAAACAAATAAACAGGCTATTATATCCTGTTAAGAAAAACATATCTGCTGATTAACTAGTTTCCATCAAATAGAGAGGAACAGAACTCAACTTACCAAGCCACTCTCACTTGGGCTGAGATGATGATTTTCAAAGCGCGTTCAAGGTACGCAGCTATCCGCTGGGCATGGGTTTGCTGTTTCACACTCTGGACATTTACCTAGCCTATCCGGTGATACAAACAATCAAAATGAGGTTAGGAGACCGCCTGGGAACGAAACGTGACACGCAGCAACACAATGTTAAAGTCAACAGGAATATAACGTACGCGCCATCAGTGCATCCGCCTGGTCTACGATGGCAGGAACGGCGTGCACAGGGCAGCGTTTCCTACTGTATGAGGGATGATTAATGCCACAGAGAAGCAGCAGATGAGGCTGTGTGCAGAGCCACTATATGCTAAGTCAAGTGGACTTCCATTAGCACACAGCTGTGACTTGAGTATGTGAGCTTGGTCCTCCTCCATGCTCACGACTGCTCTACGCTCACCCTACATATATTGTGTATCTCTGTGTCACATTAGTTACATTCAGTCACATTAGTTAAGAAGAGAGCATGTCATAGTGCTTATTAGCTTTCAGGTGTAAAGTTAATAGTGTTAAAAATGATGCTCACTTATATTATAAAGTAAAAAGCAAACATTACACCATAATACAAGCAAAGGGACTGGCTAGAACAATAAGCCAAGGAAGCAAATGCAAGAAAATGCAACAGTATTTTTAGAAGTGTCCTGTCCTGACTAAATTGACTAAAATGACTGTGACCAAAATTGACTGTAAAATGAATAAGTAAAATCTGACTAAAAAAGAAAAAAAAATCAAGAGATGACATAGACAAAAAGTAAAATTTAAATACCTGTCAAAATTAACACTGACAGGAGGAGTTGACAAATTATCCCCTTCTTGGACACACAAACCGGTGTCTTTGTTTTGTTTTGTTTTAATAAATATGGTTTCTTTAATAATTAGCATAAAACTTTAGAACATTCTGAACAGTAGATATACAATCATAAATATTAGTGGTCACACTCTTCATTGAATTTTGATTTTTACTTTGAATTTTTCTTTTTTCTCTTTCTTTTTCGTTTTTCTTTTTTTTGCGTCTAATTAACCCATCATGCAAAATTGACGATGACTATAATGACTATAATAATAAACAAATACTATCAAGTCAGAGCACAGTAATCAGTGGAGCTTTAAGACAAAGTGGTGTCATTTGTTTATCCAGTAAGTGGTTAGCAGGTTGTATAAATTTTGATCAGTTTGTATAGTGTCATACCTAGTTGGTTAGCTTTGTCCATTATTATAAACTACATGAGCATAACCTAAGGGTTAATTATTTAAAGGTCCCATATTTTAGGAAATGAGTTTTCACTCTCTACTGTGATTGTTAAGGAGTTGGAGGTGCTACATAACTACTATGAAAATATCAAAACATATGGTCTCCAAAGAAATCCACACAATCCTCATAAGGAAACTGTTGTGCCTTTAAACTATTAAATGAGCTTCCGTAACTTTCTTACATCACAACTGTAAGCTCATTTGCATATGTACGCCTTCGGCCCACTTTGTAACCAAGGAATGTATATCTTTATAAGTTCCTTGCCTTGTAAGCGGAAATAGCTGCTCCTGAAAAAGTGGTAGAGCTGGCACATTTTGAAGCTGAGAATAGCTTAAGTTTTTCAGCTCTGACGCTACCCGCGAAGAATGTCAGGGGAGAGCCCTCACTGTAAACGAACATCATGGAAATGTAGCAGAAAATGCTAGTAGAGAGACTTGTTTTGTTAGTAAGTGAATAGCCGAGCTGTATCACGTCCACTAAATGATAAATGCTGCAACCGCAACCATACAGAGGCACTGTGAGACTGGGAATTGTCTGGAACAACGTTATCCCGTAAGTATTTCACAATAAAGTCTACTATTTTGTTGCTACAAATGCCAGTTAACGTTACCTGATAATGTTACTTCATCCCTTGGTGTTTGCCTCTCAGCAACCACTTCATTGTCACATTTAATAAAGTTTGCAGGACATGTAAACAATTTAGATAACTAGCTAACTGGTAAAATCAGCTGAGCAGGCTACGTCACTGGAATCATCAGCACAAAAAGCACTCTCGGCAGCACTTTTTGTTTTAAAAAAGGCGCTACGTGTGTACATACCCTAAGGGTGGATGACATCTTGCTGAGTGGCTGTCATTGTTTATTTGCCAGTGAGTAAATAAACAGTTAGTAGCTACATTTCATCACCTGTGGCTGGCCGGGGCTTGTGTCGCTCACAAAATAGTCCAATCAGAGTGGAGACTTATTGATATTAATATGCCTTAAAGAGGCAGTCACAAAATCGGCCTGTCCTTTGTAAAGCTCCAGAGACAATCTGGGGAGAGAATTTGTAAAACTGGATTGAAATTGTTTTTGGAGGTTAAAACCACACATTTGTCTTCCAATGGACATCAGGACTTAAAACGAAACACTTGAAAGGTGTAAAATATGGGACCTTTAATATCACCAGAGACAAAACTTAGTCACAAACTCATTTCTCTAAAGGCAGCAGTGACAATCCACATGCTTAGCCAAATGTGTTGTGCCATACTGTAGATTAAGAAAATCCATACACCCACTTGCCACCCACTGCTGTAACCACTGTTGCTAATGTTAGACACAGCGCCTTGTAGCACGTCAAAGTGTCTGTCCTGTTAAATTCATTACAAGGAACAGCAATGTAGCTGACAACACTCCTGTTTCTCCTTGTCCATTTTCTCTTCCTTCCTTTTCTATGTGGCATTAATCATCCCTCATACAGAATCTGCAGAGGCACCCTGTTCTCCTCCTTTTCCTCTGCTTTTCTATTCTCTGTGGCATTAATCACCCCTCAAACAAACTGGTGGGAAGACTACAAGCACCTCCCCACAAAGCAAGAGTAGGATACCCAAGTAATGAAGAGATACAAGTAAAGTCAAACAAACCCCTTGATCATTGAAGCCTGATTGAAATGCAACTTCAATGCACAATTTTCTAGTGTACAATGTATATTCCCATATAAAGAGCTAATAGTCAAATCACTCCCTACAGAAATAGCAGTAGGCAATAGTATCATAGTGATTTTACAGTTATTAACTAACCATAAAAGATTAAAAAACAAAACAAACAAACAAAAAAAGATCCTTTAAGTTAGTTTTGCAGACAGAGCTCTGAAGTTTTGAAGGGAGTATTCATTTTAGTTCTGAATATGTATGCCAAAAAGTCAAAAGTGATGCGATTTGCATTGTTTCAGAAGTGCATTTGCTACATAATGTGGCAGCTGTCTTCTGCATAAACAGATGACACCTGCAGTAGCTGGCAGGAGACTATTTGTTCTCCCTGTGATGTTGAAGTTGCAATTCTCAGAGGTGACTGGAACATGAAATCTTAAATCTTGGAATATCAGTTACAAAATCATTTAGAGCTGCTTTTTGAAGATTGATTAGAGTTTTTGGACCTAATGGAGAAATAAAATCTGGCATAGCTTAGCAATGCCCAAAATCGTAAACAAATCTTTATAGTTCATATCTTTGCTGCATTAGTTTAGACAAAGGTCAGAGGACTGTCTTCAATGCAGATCTCTATGGAAACATTAACTGCTGCCAAGTAAAATAAAAAGTCATTACAGTGTGTCAAAAGCCACACATTACAGGCTGCTGAAAGCAATTAAATTTTTCAGTATGCTATTTAATATAGGGTTACAAAGCCTCTCTGTTAGTGGTGTGTGCCAATAGAAGCTAAAGGTCTTGCTGAACTTGACATCGTAAAGACACCTTATACAGACAGCTATACATGTAACTGGCTTCTCTGTACAGGTACTGTGTGGCTCAGAGTTCCCAGAAATCAAAGAAAACAAAGACAGAAAAAGTCAGATGAACACCTGCTATAATACCATCAGCAAGTCTAAAATTTGACGCAGGCTGTTTATGAGTGTTGTGTAAATGCTACCAACCCCCTGCCTGGGGAGACCTGTGTGATCATGTTGCACATCTTGAACTTATCAAACCCCGAGACTGAACTAGGGGTAGGAGAGACTATAAACAATGCAACACGGTACTTCAGAGCAGCTCAGACTATAATGCATCTCACGATCATGAACTGAATTCCAAATTTACGATATGTTTAGCAAAATATGAACACACTGACTATTTAAATGTCACCCCTCAGTTACAACGAGCATATATGGATAACAAGAGCTGGATGTCAAAGACTAAAAAATACACATTTTCTGTGGGCAACTTAAGGTCTGTTGACTCAAACCTGACTGTGCCTCGCCTGTATGTATCAGCTTGATTGCCTTCCTGAGTTCAAGCTGAGCTCAGGCAGTGCTCAGGGTGTGTTGACCACGCAAGATCCACAGTATCTAATGCCACAGTCTCTGAAACCTTCATGAACAGCTGCATCTGCAGGGCTTCTGAGAGGCCTCGGTGATATAAGCAGTGCCCATGTACAAAACCATAATTAGACATGCCTTCCAAAGTCAATCCTATTTCAAAGGGATCCTGAGGGAGATATTATGCTATCCATAAACCCATGGCCCCTGCTTCAGAGTCACTCCTAATTACATTCCAAATTCAATCAACTGGAAACAAACACTAGCAGTCACCGGCAGTGCCACTGAAAAACTGGTGCAAGGCTGGCTGTCTCTGAGCTGGATAGCAAAACGGGAAATAAGAGCCCCTGTCCCTGCACTTGCAATGCTATGCATCATTTTATAGGGTAAGTACAGGAGACAGATAATTACTCATGCTATGTGTCAATGTTGATTAGAAATCACCCAGTGAA
Source organism: Neoniphon sammara (assembly GCA_900302535.1). Taxonomy (NCBI): domain Eukaryota; kingdom Metazoa; phylum Chordata; class Actinopteri; order Holocentriformes; family Holocentridae; genus Neoniphon; species Neoniphon sammara. Next base: position 43,525 of record OMKZ01026627.1, read on the forward strand.
TGTGCAAGGAGAGGAGGGAACTGTGACACTGTGGCAAATAGTTATGCCTATAAATGGAATGAGCAAGATGAAAAGGGATGAAAGATGCAACATGAGGTAGTAATCTAGGAGGAGATAGGTAGAAAGAAGAGAGAGGGAAGAGAGAGAGAGAGAGAGAGAGAGCTGGAGGCTGCAGAGACAGGGACTGAGGTGAGACTGAAATGTCAGATGAGTCAGAAGCATCCTGGTAAGATGCTGCTGCTTTAATATGGCTACACAGTCTGCCATGGAGGCTGAAAATTTACACTGACACCATCACCCCTAACAACAAGCACCTGCAGCCACGTTTTAACGGAGCTGTCTGCACTGAAGGAGCGGGTAGTGACATTGATTAACACTGACCACCTCTCACGCAAGGTTACTGATGGGCTTGACAGTGTGCAGCGGCCTCAATGATTTGGCAGTAAAATCTTTTGCACATCTCTCAAATATGTGGACGGTGAATAACCTGTGCTGGTCAGTTACAGTTACTTATCTTCACTTAATGTGACCCAGGAGAGATCTATCAATCCAATAAAGTAAGAAAATGCTCTTTGCATTCAGGCTAGGCTCTATCTATCCAGGGTAATCATTCAGCGAGAATGCTGAGGATGACAGCTAACACATTTCTGTGTCCCGGTGTGAGGGCAGAAAAAGATGCGTGGTAGCTGGAAATATTGGCACAAGCTGAGAGAGACCAGGCCATCCCCAGGCATTTTGTGCTGCTCCGTCTCTTTCATGCAGACCTCACAGGAGGAAAACTCCAAGAGCGCGAGTAGAGTTAGCAGGCTTCTGTGGAGAGTTGGGGGAGACTGGCCTCAGGACTGAGCCAGGCTGTGATCAAAGGTTTTTCAGAGTATCCATGTCTTCTGCTAATGAGCCAATGAACGAGCAGACCTGAGAAAATAAACTAAAAGTGTGTGAGGATGCTGTAAATCTCCTAACTGATCCCGGCTTGTAACACTAGAGATGTTTATTTTAGGCTGTGCTGATGCATTGACTGAAGGTAAGACGAGGCGGATGAGTGTTTTGTGGTCAGTGATGGAGATTCTGGACCTGGCTTTGGGGGGATGGGGGTCTAAATAAAGCTGCCACTGATCCCGCAGGCATCTCCATCACTCCAGCTGTGTCTGCAGTAAATAGACATGGGATCTAAGTGTTTGCTGTGGCAACATGCGAGAGCAGCAGGGTCCCGCTGTCACTCTGATCAGCACTGCTCTTACATCAAACAAGCACATTTGCCACGGCACAAAGGAGCTACACCTGAGATGCTACAGCAGCATCAAACAGTTGCAGAGGAGATGACACAGATTTCTCTCGGCATCCGTTTTGTGTTCAGTACACTGCAAAAAAAAAAAATGGAGCTGTTGGGGGGGGCGGCCAAAATGCTGTTTAAGTATTGCTTGATTCTGCAATAAATATGCCTTATTGAGTGCTGAGTGGCTTGCATCTGCTTGCTCCCTTTCTTCCATGAGAGTGACTCAGTGAGGAAAAGCACGTACACAGATAGATGAGGGGGGGAGGTGTTACAGCAGACTTCAATTCTGTGCACTGCTCTGGTTAGTCACGACTCCTCTGCCCAGCAGATGAGCATGAGCAACAGGGCGAGAGTGTATGTATGTGTATGTGTGTGTATGAGTGTGTGCGTGTGTGCGTGTGCGTCTCTCAACAGAGCCCCCCCTCTACCCCTCCTCCCTACAGCTGATCCTTTTTCAGACTTCAGAATGCCACAGACCTGGTTGCCAAGGAAACCTCCTGTGTTGACAATGGAAGACGGGTTCACCTCTGTGTTAATCACTGCCTGGCAATAATGGACAAAATAGACAAGAAAGGGGAATGCCAAAAGCTGGAGTTTGTCCCTTTAAACAGAGGTACAACAGAACAGAGTAAAAACATAGGAGTAATGCTAAAAAAATCTGTTGTTTTTTATTCGACCATGTGGAAGGAAACATCTTTTTCCCTTTCTGCTGAATAGCAGCGAAGTTAAAAATCAATAAGACACAGACAGGAGAGATGCTCTAAAACCAATAGATCAACTTCCCTCAGGAGGAATGTGGTTTTTCTTTATTTCCAACCACAATGTAGTACTTTTGCTTGTCTAATAAAAAATATCTCTGAGAAACAATGGATGCATTGACCTAACAATCAGTTTTTTTTCTTTATGAACCACTTAAATATTCACGTATGATCTAAGACCTTTCAGTCTGTCTAAAAGCCCCAATACCTCACTGTCAAAGCATTTGCGCAATTAACAATAACAAACACGATTGACGGCGAGTTAACATCCTTGTGAGAATGGGCTTCCTGGTGGTTTAATGGGCTGAGGCACATGTCATTAGTGTCATTGTGACAATGTGGGTTTTGTGTTCACATTTAAATCACAGCCTTTGCCTCATCATCTCCTCTATATCTTGCATTTCCAATCCTCTGTTTTCTGCAGAATAAAGGAAAATATCTAATAATGAAAAATATTCAGTTGTTCCTGGTGTAGATTATTAGACGCAGGACAGTGTGTGAAGATACAGCTGTGCAAACTACATTAATGTGACTGTTTCAATTGTTCTCTCAAACCGTGATCTTTATTAGATTAGCACAAATACATTGTTTGATTCTAAAGGAAGTCAGCATGAATTTACCATGGTGGCAAGCCAGAGAACAGCCAAGAGAGAGGGAGGCAAATGGTGTGTCTAAAAAGATAGTGTGTGGGTGAGTTGAGAAATGCTGCATCTCTGCCCACATGCAGAGCGTTGACACTAACATCTGCTCCATCTGCTGCCCTGCCACTACAGCCAAGATGTACAGTGACAAAGACAGGGCCATGCCACAACACGTGCTGGGAGTACAGGTGAGGAGCTGGGCTGAGGAGTCTGCTCAGGCGTGATATGATACTTCATAATGGTAGTCTATAAATGGTGATGTGAACATAAAACATGAGGGGTGGAACGATTAATTCATTGCATCAATGCATTGATTATAAATTTTGCTAATTCAGTGGAATCCATAGAAGAAATAATTCGAATGAGTTGCTCTTATTTCACTCTGAATGGATATATAAGAATGTATATATGGATATATATGATATGATGGATATGAATGATATGCCTTGAATTGATTCATTCACAATTCTTAAAAGACCTAATGTTGTGGTGACATAACAGAATAACAGTAACAGTAATGTATAGAATAATGTGAAAGTAATTATATTATTTGATTTTTTTCACATTTCAGAAGAAAAGGGATAGTTTTACATTATTGCATGTTTATTAATGTATATACAATTTTGGATAAAAGTACTGAATCAAATCGTTGACTTGAAACACTGCTGTATAGATAAGCAGGTAATCAACACAAAGACCTACAGTACAAAATGCTGATGAGCTTGTTACTCAGTCATGCCACTTTCTAATCCTGTATTTCACTACTCTTGATTTTTTCCAGACTTATTGCACCTGATTCTAAATTCTCTCTCTTGATATCTGACAGTTTCCTTCTCTCTCTCTCCTCCTCCTCTCTCTTGTCAAAGGAAGCATGAGGCAGGTGGCAGGCTGAGACGCACAGAAATACATGGATCATACAAGCTGTGGTAAGACACTAATAGACTGGAGCACTCAACCAAGTTAACTTGACCTGGCCTTTGAGCTGAAGAAGCTGAACCAAATGCCAATACTTCCACACCAAGAGATTGTGACAAAAATATGCCGAGCCTCACAGGTCACTTTATGTAGCACGGGAGCTTATGTTTTGCAATAGCCCGGAGCAGGGTTTTTCAAACTTTTCATGTTCCAGGCCCCTCAAATTAACTATTATTAAGCCAAAAAACCCCATTTGAAGTGATTTTGCCCACGAGACCTTGATATGAAACAATTAGGGGTGGGACTCGATTAAAAAAACTAATCTAATTAATTAGTCTTTGCAATTAATTAATCTCAATTAATCGCATTTTAATTGCATAACAATATTTGACTCAAAAAGGAACATTTTTCAATTCAAATGGATTTTGGGAGACAACTGAATCAATGGATAGACATATACATAAACTTAAACAACAAAATCTTGTTTATTTTCCATCAATGACAATGTTCACAAGGCTCTAACTCATAAAATCAAATTGGCTATATTCAAGCTTTTAAATGACTTTGTGTAAACTCAACTAACTCTGTTTGGCATTAAAGCAACTACAAGGAGTTTTTAACTGGTTATGAAACAGTCTCTATTTAATACTGATGCCTCTTTGTGATCTCCATAAGCAAACGAGACCATCAGCAAGAAAATTGGCTATTTCTGTATAGCTATTCCCCGCCAAATCAGATGAAACGATTTAAGGCAGGCAGACAGGAAGAGCCTATGTTTACATTTCATGTAGCATTGTAGCATTAACAAAGATGTTACTAGGACGAGGGGAGGACATTTCTCTTTGTTCGATAATGTAAGTGAAATTAGAGTTTTCTGCTTCCTGACTCATTAAAAAAAGACGAGAGAAAAGGAGAGAGAGCGCCAGTGACCGGAGGTGAGCGAGCTAGAGAGAGAGGCGGTGGTCGAGCGAGCTAGAGAGTGAAGAGAGCGACCGGTGGTGGTCGAGCAAGTTAAAGAGAGAGGCGGTGGTAGAGCAAGCTAGAGATTGAACGAAGAGAGCGACCGGTGGTGGTCGAGCATGCTAGAGTGAGAGGCAGTGGTAGAGCAAGCTTGAACGAAGAGAGCAACCGGCTCTCACCTGTTTCCTCCATCATATTTGTTGATAGCCTAGCTTTGTTGTCTGACGTCACCGGATGTAACTAATGCATCTTGTGCATCAGTGTGATCGGTGTGCCAGGAATTAGGGTACTGAGAAACGTTATGTGTCGTCTGGAGTGCAGAAATAAAGTGCGATTAAATGTGTTATTTTTTTTAGCGCGTTATTTTTTCTGTAATTAATTAATCGAAATTAACGCGTTAAAGTCCCGGCCCTAGAAACAATATTTTGCTTTGTGTTAAATATTAAATTATTTAAATGTCATACTTGAACACTGACAAGTGTTGTGATGGGATTAAAACATAATGTTAAAATAATCTTGAACAATTTGTGGTGAATTAAATAACAGTGAAATTAAACCATTCCTCATTTTGCCAAGGACCCCCTGGAAGCCCCTTGAGGACCCCAGGAGGTCTCCAGACCCCATTTTGATAGCCACTCACCTAGAAAATACTGTACACAGAATGAACAAAATATTAATCGATAAGTACCTTTTCATAAAGTTCTTCTTACTGATTTCCCTTGTTAAAGCTATACCAACCACAAAGGAAAAGATAAAGAGAAGCAGTTAATTTAGAGAAGAATTTGGGACAACTGACATATGGATTGTGGAACTTCAGTATCAGGAGCTCCCTAACACTTTGGTAATAAAGTGTATATCCCAATGATCTTGAAAACTGCTGTGTAGTGGCTTCACCTTCTGTGATATAGTCGACTTCTCAGTCTGTTAGGGGTTTGGTTTTGCTCTAACTGCAGTGCCTCAATTTTGAATCAGGAAAAAGCAAGTAATATTTGTTCATAAAGTCAAACTACATCACTCTCACTGATAAGCAGACTGAGCGCAAGTTGCCAGTTTGCAGTCATAAAGCTCAAGCTTTGAAGTGAAAATGATTGGGAGAAATATTTGATCAAATCTCGACTTGTTAGACTTCATAAGGGAAGTCTAGCTTGCAAGGCTGGTGGGAACTGAGGCAGGGGTAAAGACGCCAAGTGTGACGAGGGAAAATTGTATGCTGAAATGAGCACAAGCAAGTGAAAAGAGCAGTCACTCTACTACCTCTTTTTTTTTTTTTTTTAACATGATTCAATAAGACATGTGGAAGCAAAAACATAACTGAATTTCTATCTTCATATCCTGATCCAATCCCTACATTTCAGTTCAGATGCTCCTCCACTGCCATCTTGCCCTTATCATCAAAGGTTGAATCTGGTGTTCTAATCAGGCTGTTAGCTGAGGTTGATGCGGCTGCTCCACTCTGCTCAGATAAGCCCATCAGAGGCTGGTAGCCGCCTGCCGGCCTGTGCTGCATTAGTCACAGCTCTCCCACATCACACCAGGCCCACACTTCCACAGATGGAGAGGGAAAAAGAGCGGCTGATGCCAGTGAATCTGTGTTTTGGGTGCAGCATAGTTGTTCAGACATGCTGACAAGACAGTGAACTCAGCACGGATGGCTTTGAACCACGGAGCTTTGCAGTGATATGGGATTCATATGTAGCATCAGTCATATGTAAACATGTAGTGGTCATCAGTAGAGTGGAATCCATTGTAATATTTTCAAGGATTAAAGCAAGAAAAATGACCGAGCATGAAAGGTTGTCCTGGAGTAAATGTGTACATTGCATTCAATTATCTATTCTATGAATCTATAGGCTGTATGCCTGAAATCAAACATGGTGCCTAAGAACTTAAAGCCCTGTATTTTTCATTTGGACAGCAATTATTTTAAGTAATTGTGAATAACAATAAATAACAATCAGATTTTCCACCCTACACAAAGAAAATTGCACTAAAAGAGAACCATCACCCTGAGTATATTACAAATTTGAAAGGTGGAGCTTGTTCCTATTGCTGAGTTCAAAGCTGCTATTGAATACACAGGGAGCTGACAAAGTTGTTTACAACTGATCAACATTTCTCTCTTGCATCCGCTGTCTCTTTCTTGCTCTTACCACAGGTGCAATGAGATTATTTGAATGGTTGTGCATTATCTGCATCTCAACCAAGCCTGCCTTAAAAATATTTTAAATCCCACTAGGGCTAATCTGGTTTGAGTAAAAGTAAGAACACATGTCAAATCATTTTACAGAAAACAGTTTATTGCAGGAGAAATAAATACATCCTCATTTCTACTTTCATGGATTTTCAAGTACTGTACAAAGAGGTTTGTCAATTTTTATACATTTAAAACTGATTCAAAAACACTAAAAGACATTATATAAATGTTAAAATATTTCAAAGAGGACCAATGACGACTCTTCTTACAAGAAACGGATGCACAATTTTACTGTAACGGCATTAAGTAGAAAACGACATGTAGACATGTAACCAGGATCCAGTCATTCCTTTCGTCAGAGCAGATGCGTGGGCTGTCCTAGGCTTTATAAATGTACCCCTCCTTGATTAGGAAGTCGTAGATTTTGCGTGTCTTGTTGACGTCAATCTTGATCAGTGCTCGGGCCTGTGCCAGCCGCAGTCCGCCCTGCCGTCTGCACTCATTAAGTAGGGCCTGCTTATATTCCAGGTAGGCCCCCGGTACCAACCGCACCACCTGGCACAGCTACAGGCAGAAAACAAATATGAGGGGGTTACGCAGGCACACTGGCATTTAGAAAAGGTACACAATGTCCTGGTTTAGTCTTTCCGTATGAACCCTTGGGGACAGAGTAGAGACAACTGTACCTCTTTCTCCCGCTCATTCAGCTTCTCTGTCCCTGGCAGTCCAGTCAGGTTGAGGGGAGGCGCACTCCGCCTACCTGTTGCTGTAAAACAGGAATTCAATGACGGTCGAACACACATACAACTCCGGTGTTGGTCTACACCTCAGATAACATAATGGCAGCTTGACAAAATCCAGTTAATCCCTTTGCTGGAAGGGATGTGGGAACAAATATTTACGGTGTGCGAATTGTGTAAATATAGTTGCGTGGGAGTGTGCGCCCCATTTGTGCACTTGAGGTTAAGGAAAAGGCAGCAAATTTGAAAGGGAAAACAGCAAGGGATAAATATGCATGTTGGGTCCTATTTTTCGAGTGTATTTACAGAAGAGCGTCTGGGAGAATACATTAACGTGGCTGCGCCTGGGGCCATGCCAGGAAAATAGAGCAGAGAAGGCAAGGGAAAGGTGGAGGGAGGGAGGGAGTCAGACAGAGGTTTCGTACCTGACATTGTGATCGTCGTGACAACAGGAGTGATGCCAGCATCTCTGTAATCAGAGGGAAAAGTGTTATCGTCACTACAGGCTTACATGCACACACACACACGCACACATGCCACATGCACACGCCCCCATATACACACAGCATGTCTGGGCTTTGTTCACTCCTCTCGCTCTCCGGGATCCTCGTCCAATGAGAGGCTGAATCATTGCATTGACTAGACTTTCTAAGGTGGGATAATTAGCACAAGTTGGAGAATGCCCAAGGATGAGGCCGTGGATGGGGGAAAAGAAAAAAAAAACCTAACGAGCAGCGGCACATTTAAAAAGACTAAAATTAGCATCACGTGAGGAGGAGAGACTGTGGTGGAGGTGTGACAGGAATGCAAACGTCTGCTCTATTCATCTCAGCGCGTCTGCCGCGGAGTGTGATGACAGAGACGGATGACAGGGCATTAACACGGAGGGTAAAAAGGAGTGTGGCCTCACATTGCAGCCTGTTTACTGAGCCACTGCTGGCAGGCCCGGCCGTCCTGGATGTACTGCAGCACGTCGCACAACATGGTCCTCTTCCTCCGCTCATCCTCCCGCACTCGCTTCACCTGCTCATACACCTTGGCACCTGACAGCAGACATACAGGAAGGTCAATAGAGAGATCACGGGGAGTTTACGACGGCAATGAAAAAAAATTTGAAAACCAAGGTCCCAATGCAGTTCTTTAAAACCAACTACAATACCCCATTAATTTGTGAAGGCTGGAGAGGTATATGAAATATTGACAGTCAGGGTTGGGACTAATAATCTGGAGGTCCTGGTGAAGAGGATTTAGGGTAAGAAAGCATTAGGGCTGTCCTGAATATGTTTTTAAAAATATGAATGAATGAATTTATGAATGAATATTTGGATATTGACTCTAAATTAACTGGCCTATGAAAAGAAATCAGGCTATAGCAGAGCGTACTCCAAACAAACACACACATCTCCAACAGAATGGAGGCAGTGCTGTGCTGCTAGTAATTTCCCCCACAATGTAAGAAGCTTGCAATTAAACATATGAAAATGTAAATGAGATCATGCTTTCATTTAACTGTATCTTACTGAGCAGAGCCACTCCCCCGTTGTCATCCAAATAATAAAATAAATAATCGAATATTAAACTAACAAATGAATAACCAAATATCTAGTTATGTGAGGACTGCCATATCTTTCTGGCTTATGGGTGATAAGGCTAAATAGAGAGCAACTGTTTTGAAAAGAATGACCAAAATGAAACATTGCACAAAGCGCTAGTGTTATTCCCTACCCCAGTTGTTCACTGACATTAATCCAAGACTGGACTAGAGTAGTGCCAGTTTTACAATGCAGCAACTCAACAGACTAATCAGTTTTCCTTTCCTTTATACACCATGTGACAACAAACTGTAGCCAAAGCTTTAAGCATCTGAATTTACAAGCCTATTTGTTTGTTCCACTATGACTCATGGACTGTCACCAAGACCTGAATGCCAATTTTGTTCTGGAGCAGAAAAGCACTTATTTAAAAAGGGAACACGGCAGATGCATTGAAAAACCTCGCATCCCAAAAACCTATCCACTGACAAAAAACTTGGCAGCCTGAGGTGCTTGTGATGCACATGGCTGATTCCAATAATTTGGATGCCCTATCCAAAATAGGAGTTAAGCACCCACACAGCTGAAGTCTGAATATGGGTAAATTCCCCTGCCTAAGTTTCTTACGTCGGTCAGCTTTGAATTGGAGCCTTAGTGAACAGGAGGGGTGAGAAAGGTCAAGCTAGACTCACTGCAGAAAGACTTGATCCCTGCTTTCCTGTACTCCTGGAGCCTGCGGATCTCTCTCCGCAGCTCAAACTCCACTGAAAGGAAAAGGAAGTGGCAGCAGTTAGAGAAGCACAAGCATACAAACCGTTACAGAGACACACACACAGACACTTGAACTCTTTCACCCTATAGATCTGTGCATCCTAATACCAGAGCGCAGTGCAGCACAGCCCACGCTCCAGACCCGACGCTGGCTCTGACACAATAAAACACTCTTTGCGTCACTCAGGCTGTTTCACAGAGAATTCGCCTGAATGTTGACTCTTTCATCCAAACAAAATGAAGTCGTGCAGCAAACATAAACAAGCTCATGTCTGTGTGACGCATACACACATACAGACAGTTGACTACAGTGGGGGCAGGGGTGAGTCTGACAGGCTTATCATGGTAATGACAGCACCTTTCCCAGTAAATTTTGTGACTGTCAGCTGCAGCGTCAAGTGATTCAGAAAAAAAAATGCACTGCCTCTGAATGTATCATGCTTTCACACAGCCTGTGCTTGTGTTAATGCAGTGGGTATACAACCAAGTACTCACATGCATGACTTTCAATGAACTTGTCATGTTCAATGGGTCCAACCACTCTGGCAAATCGTCTCATGACATCATACAGTTCCTGCACCTCCTTTGGGTAGCAACGCTCCAGCACTGATAGAGGGAGCATGAGAGAGAGAGAGAGAGAGAGAGAGAGAGAGAGAGAGAGAATTGAGTAGGCAGTGAATATGAGCACAGGCCTTGGGGGACCATGTAAAGGAAAAATCCACCCTTGGATACTCTTACACTGTTAGATATCATCATTTTTTTCTAATACTTTCCAAAAGTTATTCAGTGGCAAAAGTGACTTCTTTGGTGTATCTGCTTTCCCTCCATGCTGGTGAAAAATGGTACATCCAGAATTTCCTTTTTGATTCTGAGGGGCTGCAAAAACCTGATGCATTTTGGTTTATGTTTTAGATTACTAAAAAAAAAAAAAAAAAAAAAAAAGCACTGAAAATGCCTTGCCTGCCATGATGTCTTGTCGCCTAGGTTTGGCCTTTAATCTTTAATATAATAAAAAATATATAGCACCACACAACAACATGGCAACTCCAATGGCCATTTTAAGTGCTGGTGTTAACTGTGGTTAAATATTTAAGGGTTTTTATTTTATGTCAGGGATTTTTCCTTCAAAGCTCCAATAATCAAAATGGCAGGGGATGGATTTAGTCTCAACTTACAAAAAACAAGTAATAAGCATGTAATTTAATGGCTACATGGTTTTCATCAGTCTGACTGAATTATGCACTTATTCCCTGTTTTTGCTAGTTGAGTCTTAACAGTCCAAATTTTTATGATTTCAATTATTAAAGCTTTAACCATGCTACACTGGTGCACTGTATTGCACTGACTCTTCTCAGCACAGATAAAAATGTTTCTTCTTCACAACACACAGCAGAGAAAATGTATTAAAATATCACATCCAGTGCCCTCGCTGCATCAAAAGCGCCACCCCGATGAGATTGGTAACAGTGTAAACGCTCTCCTGATGGGTATTCACCAACACTTAACTCACTCTGCCCCCCCTCCCCCAACTCCCCCAACAAGCACACGCTCTGAAGGGCTTGTTGTGCTCGTCTCAAAGCTTCAGCAGCGTTGCTGAGTAACAGACAAGTGTCAAAGCCAAAGAAGAAAGCTGTCATGGGGGTGTGAGAGGAGTGGCTCTGTGTGTTTTGGTCAAGTTCCTTCATCAGGCTCCTGTATCCATGCACTAATTAGCAGCTACCGTCTCAGTAAGCCCACAAAGAAAACATATTAAGTCATGCTCCTCGTAATATTGCAGACGCCGTCCAGAACAATGTTGAGTCCACAGCTCCTTGCATGTTAGTCACAACAACATCGGGGACATTTTGCGGAACACCTAACAATGCATCAAAACAAAACAACCGATTTCAAAAAAAGGCAACAGCAGTGGAGTTCAGCCTTGTGCTGGACGAAAACACCGATTTGAATCATTTAATGTGACAACCCCCCGAGCGACTTCAGAGAGACTACTGCCCTGCAACTACAATAATGCTGTTGGTCAAACTGCCTCTGGCAATTGCCGAGGCATGACACTGTGAGCCTCCCAGGCTTGGATACTGCTTCCATTATTGCATGTCTCTCTCACACACACACACACACACACACACACACACACACACACACACACAATCTTTGACAGTCTCCATGACAACCAGTGCAGCTCCACAGCTACTCTGGGTTCCCTTTTGTCTTGAAAGACTGGAGAGATAAGGGAATGGAGGGGAAAGGGAGGAGGGCTAACTGGAGGCTGGAGGATAAATAAATAAAACATGAGGTGAGCACTCTTCCACTCCCAAACCACACACAATTTCACAGGGCAACACCTGGAGATAACAATGGTCTATGTGGTCAGAAGTACAAAAAAAAACAGGTTTGATTGGACAAACACATTCCTGGAGGCCCTCGCTGCCTGACCTCCTGTGCATAAACCCAAGAGATGAAAAGGATTACATTACAGGGCTTGGCAAAATTCAACCTGCGAGGGGTGGATCAATAAAACCTCATGAAGCCCCCACCAGCAAACCAGCAGTGCTCAGTGCATAGGGATCTATTCACAGTGAAGCAATTATGCTGTGGCACACTCTGGCATGCAGCCCCTCTGGACTATTCACAGCCTTGATCGTAAATACGAGCTCCGTCGGTCCCCACACTTCAGCTACCCGAGGGGCCACTGAGGTTAACGGTGGTTATTACACCAGAGCTGTTTGCATGCATCCATAGAAACGCAGATGCATGGCCAAGCTGGCTATTAGCTATCAGATGCCTCTCTGAGTTGTTATGAATACTGTAGCAGCCAAGCCCATATGTTTGTCAGAAGAGGACTCACTTTGGAATTTCCTCAAGTTGATCAGTCCGTGGTCTCGGATAATCCTGAAAGAAACAGAGATTTAGACAGCATATCAAAAGCACACATCTCTGCCAAATTAAGATAGACATTTGCTGATATTAAAAGGTTAATTAAATGTCTCTTAATTGATTAAGGATTTAAAAATCCACAATAATAGACACATGCCTATGTAAACAGGAGCTATGTGAAATCAGGTGAATACTTGTGATGGCCTGAGACTCAAGACAAATCGCCCGAGGAGCTCATCGCAAGATCCTTGAGTGCACTCTATAGTTCAGGGGTCACTGCTCAGGGTCTTCTGCCCATGTCACGGGCTTGGAAGCACTTTGACAGACTACAAGCTACCAGAGATAAAAGAGGAGGCAGCAGAAAGGGGGGAGCTGGACAACACGCATGCCTCCCCAGCCAGACATGCCATTCCACGGTGTTCACAGAGCAGGGACTCGTTAAGTCTGATTTAGTGATGGATGCATTAGAGCAGGAATTGGATCCGTGCGCCCAAGAATGACAGCTTTGCAGACTGAGGGTAGGAGGCCTTCTACAGACAGCTGACTGACTGACAACACTAGATAGCTCAAGAGAAAAAGCTAGCCAATTCAAACGCCAGTTGTTAAAACGCTGTATGAAATGGGGAACTCATGTGTGACAAATGTAAATTGGCATAAAAAGGACATCCTATAAACTCAGAAACAATACAACTTGTTAGTGTAACTTTTAATTAGGTACCTGACAAATGACCGACAAATCAATGTTTCAAGATTTTATTTTATTTTTTAATGTGCTACAAGCATATTACTGTATATATACTGTAACTATTTCTGAGCAACTTGCTGCACGGCACTTAATGTCTAACTTCCAATCAACTGCAGTGAAGATGACATTTTTTTTTGCTGCTTCTTTTTGCCCTGTTTTAATGTCTAACTGGGAGAAATCACAAATACATGGCAGGGCAA
>OMKZ01026627.1:57150-90402 GCA_900302535.1 Neoniphon sammara
AAATTATAATATTTTTAAAAATACTCAAGATTTGAATACAGGCTGCTGTAGTATGCTGCACCTGAATGGACTCCGGTAGCTTGTACTGACAGCCTTAAATGTCCTACTGTAAATATGCAAGTATAGCCATACTACTGACACCAGATCATTTTATATACATACTGTATATAATACTTATAGTTTAAAATTTTATATATTAGTAGTATTAAGTTCTTGTTCCTGAGAAAGTAAAGGTGACAGTTCAAAATTGTTATCTAAATTTGTTTAGTAAGAATTATATTCAGGCAGTCTGAAACTACAAAATATCTTTGTCAATGAAGTGCCAACAGTGTAACAATATTGTGGCTTACAATGCCATCTACTGACAGACTGGAGTTATTACATTATTTAAAAAAGGACTTACTTCTTCCTGCGCTGTCTTTCCTTTAATCTTGAATGATAAATATCAACAACTGCAACCTTGAGTGCTGAAAAAGAGGATATAAAACATGATTCAAGATGTGTTGTCTAGTAAATTACCTAATGTACAGCATTTTCTGTCAGTTACTTGAGAAGAAGAAAAGAATCTAATAAGATTCTACCCACCATGTAGGATGTCTGAGTCATCATCCACAAAATCAATGTCTTTCAAGTCCCATTCAGCATAGTTGTCAAACTCCTAGACAGGACAATAAAGGACACTTTTCATACACTGCTTGTTTGATCTAAGTTACAGGCAAGTTTATGTGAGTTCACTGACCAATGCTAAAAAAAAAGAAAATCTCATACTCTTATTCATGGTTTAAAAAAAGGCTCAGGTGAATATGGCTGAAAATGTAGAAATGTCCAAAATTGAATTGTTTCACCATTTAGGTAACATGAGTTGAAATTCTATGGCAGCACAGAAATGTTCAAACTCAAGACAAAGGTATCCTCTCACCTCCATGAAGTCGGCTCTGGCGGGCATGTATCCAGCCATGTCTCGAGACAGCACAGAGTCAAATGTTGGCCTAGGAGGATCATCTGTAGCTGTGAGGACAGAAAAAACATGCGCCCGACTAAAATGTGAATACGCATACAGCACCTTAAACGTCATTTAAGTGCACAAAGCAATGTATAAGATTAATAACTAGATAGTTTTAATTAAGGGAAATTAAAAAAAGTGAAGAGAATCTTGTAAACCTAAGGATGAAAATAAGGAAAAAATTGAAGTGTCACCGCTAAAACTTTAAAATTAGATTTGGTTTTTGAAGACCTACAACTGTACTTGGAAATGTCAAAGAAGAAAATTGAGACCGGCTATGCTGGGTGAACATAGTGAGATATCTGTCAAGCACTTTCACACTCTGACAGATGGAGAACCGACGCATCGAGGCACTTAGATTTTTTTTCATAGATTTTTTTAACACTTCTACACTGGCTGCTCTGGGAGACCACAGTCACATCAACATATGTAACTATCATTGGAAAGCCTCATTTAAATACTGAAATTGTGGTAAATATTAACAGTGGAAGGGGATGGAGGTTGATGGGTGGCAACACATATTAAAGGTAACTAATGCTAAAAACTGTCCACTGCTGAACATTTGAGGAATCACTTTAATTTGATTCTGTGTCTTCCTAATCCACCCTTAATCTTTGTAACAGAAGTTAGATGAGGATGATGTGTGCACTGACGTTTGAAAGGAATCGCACTGTCTGCAGTGCGAGACTCTTCTGCTTGTCGGAGGCTGAGCAAGGTGGAGGAGAAGAGCGGGTTGTTGATGAAGTTCTTCATGTAGTGGCTCTCACACTCCTCCTTGCTTTTAGTGCGCATCTGATATGCCACATCTTGCCTGTAGGAGTGATATGGTATTATCAGATTTGTAGTGTACAGAATGAGTTGAAAGACATGGTGCAGTATCTTAAATTTACCACGCTCTTTGAATAAATCAATGGGGTTAAATATAGTGAATACATACATTATACTGCACATGTCTGTCTCTTTTATATATCTAAATTACTATAAAACAACTGGACATGGGTCTGTCACTGGAGGATTCAATTAATGAAATTCAAACACTAAAACACTACTTTATCATGAAGAACATGTAGGTCTACTAGTGCAGCACTTAAAACAGCTAAGATCATTCAATTAACAATTTCATTATGCAAAAACACACTGATAAAAAACTAACCAGTTCCCAAAGCCGCAGTCCATAACTGCTTCCAAGAGGGCCATCTCTTCCTGTGCTGTCCATCCAGGCTCAAGCACAGGGAAGTCGGATGTCTACATGAGGAGGTGGAGAAAAGGACACATGCTGAAAATATGTGTGAGTGTGTGTGTCTAGGCATAAACATTCCTAGAGTGACACAAGACATGCAGATGACTTTCATTTTACTTACCATGATTTCATATTTGTGATCACTCTGATGCTTCTTGTATTCAAATCCTCTGGTGAAACACTGCAACAAAGCCACTGTGCTCAGTAACAGCAAGTTGTCAGGGAATGTATGTTTTTACGATATTTGTTTCTTGTCACAGACTAACCTGGAGGCATATCAGGAAAGGTGAGGGTCCACACTCTGCACACTTGATGTAAGGCTCGGTAAGATAAGATGAACAGCCTCTGCATGGTGGCTTATCGAAAGGATCATCTGTAATAAGGGAAATGTTACCAAGATCAAGGCACAAGGTTAAGCCTTATTTATGACTGCTTATAGTGGAGCACGTACAAATACATTAGCTCTTTCCGGAAATTAAAGACTAATTAACTACTAATCGTTTCCGAAATTTCAGGTTCAAATCACTGTGCCTGAGCCGCATTCACATTAATTCAGCAGGATACAACCATGATGCTAGAATAAAAGTCTTATGCAGCAGAATAAACTGGAAGGCTGGTAAATAGTTATATTTGTTGGTAAACCTGCCAAACGTTAGCTAAGTTGCCTAAGCAACGTTAAAACTAACAGTGCGGTAGCTAGCATGTTAGCTTAGCTTCATTTTATGTGTAGTAGCGTGA
The DNA here is from genome assembly GCA_900302535.1 of Neoniphon sammara. NCBI lineage: Eukaryota > Metazoa > Chordata > Actinopteri > Holocentriformes > Holocentridae > Neoniphon > Neoniphon sammara. The sequence continues at coordinate 60,132 of OMKZ01026627.1, forward strand.
ACCTAACTAGCTTGAGAGCGGCTAATGTTTGTGGCTAGTCACAGATAATCTATCACCGGGTCGCGATGTGATGTTTAATATTTAACGCATTGAAATTATCATTACTTACTTCCAAAAGATGCCAAACGGTCCATAAGATTGTGTAGATGAACAAAGCTGAAACCAGAATGGATGTTTTGGTTTCAATCTATTTCTCAGTTTTGACAAATAAGCCTGCGCATGAAGACAAAGCTAGCCAAGTAACGATTGATCGATGGTTCATTCTTTGGCCCCTGTCTGCACAAATATTTGCACCTCAGCCAGAGAGCCCCACTGTCAGGTATTATTTAGCGTTGTTTTTTTTGTCTCAGGCTGACATTATGCTGGTATGTGTAGTTGCTGGCCCATATGTTTGGTTTGCTATGCTTTAAAAGCCTAAAAGAGGTTGTTGTTCAGGTTATAGCTGACAGTTCTGCAGCTGTAGTGTGTCTTAAAACTGGCCCATTTCTGTCTAACAAAGACAAGGCTAAGTTACAATGTTTCCATTCCCCAGGGCCCCAAGATAAGAATTTGTTAAAACTAATACAGTGTATATTCAAGAGGTTTTGTATAATGTCTACCAATGATGGCCGTGTTACATTTACTTATTTATTTATTTAGTTAGTTAGTTTGTGTTTGTGTCTGCTGGTGCAAAATTGCACTGTGAATTTGAAGTTAATAAGGCTAATCAAAGGCCATCCAATTTAGTGCTGCAAAAAAACAGGGAAATGTAGTCATTCTTCTTCCTACCACAGGGTGTCCATCTTGCACCAGTTACTCAAGGAAAACAAAGAATGAAAACATCTCTCTCTCTCTCTCTCTCTCTCTCCCCCTCTCTCTCACATGCACACACCACCAGCTGGTATATGTATAGGCTATATAGTATCAATGAGATGAATATGGGACCTTGAGGAAAGATGTTATACACATATCTATACAATAAGTAAAATAATATAAAACAAAAACTAAACCTCTTCTCTCTCAAAGGCTTGACAGCATTAGACCAATACACCTACACCTAATAATAGTGTTTTACCCCCTCCATAAAATCTGTCTCATGCAGAATGACTGCCTGTCAGCTACCATGACAAAACAAACTCCAGCTGAAATCACTTTGGCTGCTATTTTTTTTTCCCCAAATCTCAACTCAGCCTACTCCCATTTTATTTCAGCCCAGAGCTGAGTAACAATCTGAATCATTTTTGTGATAGCAATTACAGGCAATTTAGAACTTAAGAAATTATTATTACTCTCTTACTTACCTAGACTGATTTTCTAAATCGATTTTCTCTGGTTTCATGAATATTACCACAACTGTTTGTTTTAGATTTGAATACCAGTAGAGTATTTGAAATTATAGATGCAGCTGTGTGGTCTTGACACCAGCAGCATCTCACATGACATGGTCAGGCACATGGGCAACATTAATGATGTTCAACTGGACTCATCGCTTTACACGCACCTCAGGTAAAACTTATGATTGATGACTGGAGAGAATTTTTTTCTTGTCATTTGGCCATTCACTTCATTTCAAAAATTGATGAACTCTCTGTTTCAGTGGTTAAAATCTAAACCTTACAGCGTGTGTACTTAAAAATTACCAGTACACGCACACACACAAACACACACACACACACACACACACACACACAAGTAATTGTCTGTAAAATCTGCTACAGTAAGAGCTGTAATCCCATCAAGTGGGCTACAGTGTGGCTGCCAAACTGCAGACAGGCCTAAACCTAGAGTGAAATCCTTTCCTCATCTCACCCTGAGCCATTTCTGAGTGAGGAGGATCCAGAGTGACAAGTGTGTTCAGGAGTGGCCTGCCCTGCACCCCTTTGGGGCTGCCATAGACCTTTGGGTAGATACACACAGTCACCATCATACCAGCTGCTTTAGGACATGAGAGCCCTGAGCAGTTCAGATGCACCACTAATGAAACAGCAGCCTCCCAACAGATTGTGCACAATAAAAGGACAGTCGTACTTTCATTCTCAGTGGAATTTCCAGCTCGCTGCTGGAGCGCAGTTTGTTTAACAATCCCGTGAGAGCGTTATGATCCACTTATCTTTAAGAGAGGAACTTCTCCATTCTGTGTGACAGTTTGCAGTACAGTCTGTAGATGGTGTTTGGAAAAAGATATTATCGTTAACCCGTGTTTCACCCTTATCTAAGCCCACTGAGAATCACAACCACTGTATTTGAAATGAGAGCGTTTGTTTCTGAAAGATTTATTTTTATTGATGCTGCTACAGTAGGCAGAGTAGCAAAAATTGGCAGGGAGCTGACGTGTGCTGCACCCTCATTTGTGTGAAGAGAGTACAGCAGCCTCCATATGCCTTTAATAAAATAAAATTCTTAGTGCAAGCCTGTTTGAAACGCCAGAGTTGGCATATGTGGAAGCGTACTGTATAAAATCACATCTTGCCAGTGAATGCAGGCAGAATCCATTATCCCACATGGAGACTAACAAAGGATATAATGTCAGCCTCAGAGACTGACATGTGTGCTCCCTTACTACGGCCCCTGCTGCAGCATCACCGCCTATGGGCAGACAACCTGCTGTGTCTTCAGCCCATGCCACCCCCACCTACCCAGAGTCCCTCTCCTCTGCTTTGCCTTCATGCCCGAAGGAAAGGCCTGAAAGCCCAGACAGACCCCAGCCTGCAGGCCTCAAACTGCTTGTTCGCATCAAAGACTCGGAGCCTTGGGGTTTCTCTGTATAGACGCGTGCCAGATTATGCACCGGCCAAACAAATGCACACCCCCACCCTATTCTATCTCTGAAAACTCCCCCTATCCCGCCCAGTCATACTCCCCTTACCGAGGCACTTCCCAGCTGCTGTGATTTGAATATGAGGGCCCCTGTGAAGAAAAGAGGGCATCTGCCACACGCCTTAGAGACTGAAAAAAAAGAGAAAACAGTTAAACTGCTCCTCTCAAGGAAATGTTCCAAAACAAGATTAAGTCCTTTCAAAAAGCAAAGGGGTAAAATGGTTATGGCTTTAGACTTAAGCCCTCAAATGAGCCCAGTTTTGTGACAAAAGACAATGTCAAGAGACACCTGCACAATGTCAATATCCTTGGCTGTCCTTAGTGAAACCTTCCTTGTACTGTATGGTGAGTGCTCTGATTTATAAACTCAATAGATGAGTAACGTCACCACAAAATATCAGATTTCTTTAGTTTGAGATTAAGGACATGTCAGCAGTAATTGCATAATCACTCTTTAAAAGATGCTTTCAACTCAGATTAATTAAGCTACCTGCCCCCATCTGGCCACTAGCTCTAATTAACATACAGTTGCTATGTGCAGAAAAGAAGGTGCAGCTTTTCTCTCTCCTCATACCATTGAATGCGATAAATTCATCACACATAACAAAAAAAGAATTTGCTCGTTTTATGTTGTGTTTGTTTGTTTCTCTGTTTTCAAGGAGCTGAGAAAACTGCTATTTCCATACATTTCTATGGACTTATTGTAATGTTAATTTTGTACTGTATTATACTCGACTTGGTTTTTAACATGCAGAGTCACCTCAACATATATACAAGATTAAATACTTTTGCTCAAAGCAAAGGGGTAGAATTATAAAAGTGGTTGTATAGCAAGAAGGATGGTACAGTATTTGTGTTAGTGAAATGTCTGAAGAAAAACAGATACTCTGAGGATATACCAAAGTCTATAGAGAGAGACATGATGTGTACACCTTAGATTTAGTCCTTGGCTTTCCTTGGAGCTTGTAACATGTGGAGGCAAGAATTGATGGAGGGCTAAAAATGCAGCTGTCGAGCCGGTTTGGTTGACATGGACAAGAAAATTGAAGCCTTGTAATGAGACATTATTTGTGAATGCAAAATATGCGTTTAAGTCTCTTGACAATGGAAGAAATTCATTAGCAATGTTGCATAAATTGAACTTTTAGCATATTCCTCCTGGATACAATGGGAAAATGGGACAACCACTGTCTAGTTTCCTAAGTTAGAAATTCATTGCCTTGCTGAAGGGCACTGTGACAGTTTTGCAGCCAGTGCACTGTAGATTTACCCTTTGTGGCATGTGCCTTGCTTTGTATTGGTTAAGGAAACTGAACCGATGGACTTTTCAGTTCTTGGTGAGCTTCCCTTACCTCCGTCCCTCAAACTGTGAGACCTGACATTTTTGTTCAAAAGACAAAAAAAGACATAGTTACCTTTTATAACAACTCTTTCAATCTACTGTTGAGTCGGGCTGGGTGTTGGCAAGGACTTCACAATACAATACATATCACAATACATGGCTCACGATACAATTAATAACACGATACATTGGTGTACTGTACAGAATTGACAAAAATGCAGAAATAGAGCTTAAAATACAACCTGCAGCGTAACACCCTGGGTGGGCTAATAAAACATACAGCATATGATAAATCTGTGACAAACTGACTCAAAACAATTAAATTCAAAATTCATATTCCAATTTATTTGAACAAAATTAGCATAATGCACTTATTTAACACAGTACACTAAAATGTAGATGTAATAACTTAATATGAAAATGATGTGCATAAATAAAACATATCGATACCAGCAGCTAGAGAACCAATACAGTGTTGGAAAAATAATATCACAATACTGAACTGTAGCAATTTTTTTTGTACAGGCTAATACTGTTTATGTTACTGAACCAAATGTGGTCAAAGAGCCACAGAGACAGGAAAACATTCCTCCAGCGACCCAAACCTTTGAGCTGACTGCTGCATGTCGGAGCTCCTCACGCGGTGCAAAACATCTCAGGGCAGGACTGTGTGTCTTCGAAGGCAGAAGTCGTGTGTTTATACAACAAGCTGTAAAACTTCATGTCCTTGTTCTTTGCCTTCATTTATCAGTGCTGAAGTAGAGAATTTGGGGTTTGAGTGGGATTTATGTGGACATTGTTTAATAAGCCCTCGATTTAACGACATGTCACTTGACAATGCTAATTAATGTGCGAACATTAAAGGCTGAGACGTGTTTGAAGCCCTTGTTATGTTACATCTCTCTGTATATTAATGAAAATAAAAGGACTCTGAGGGTCCTTGAGGCAATGCTGCACAAATGCCATATTAAGGTCAATTGGGATCTGCCTGGCCTCCTTCAGTACCTAGAGTACTCAGGGATTGTTAGATGAAGATGTAACTAATTAAATGGACATGTCATCAGTTTATTTTCGCTGAGCCAGAGGGCCCCACCACATGTATCCCCCGTCAGCTTATTGGTGGACATCCTCTCCCCACGGCCAAGGTGGCCCTGAGGAGTCGGCGTTGGGAGAGTTCAGAGGGGTCAACAAGTGGGTGTGGAATGCAAGTGTTTCCCACGCGGTGCACCTCGACACACAAGCTCTGAGAAAACATGTGTTAGCAAACCGGAATACCGCGAGCTCTCCTCTGGAGTTTTTAACCAATGGGCCGCAGTGTTTGGGGAGCCACTGGGTTAATTCAAACACTCTGGAGGGGCAGGACAAATCATGGTTGAGGCCCAAGTGGGAGTGGGAAAATGCTGGGAGAGCTGGGGAAAAGACCAGCAGATCTCCGTGTCTGAAATTAGGAAATCTGGCCACACACATACATACACACATAAATGCAGTGCCCCACTGAGGTGAAGCTGTGGATGGAAAAAGAGCTCCCCATGTGAACCACAGAGTGTTTCCTATGTACCTCTTATGGCAGAGCGGATCTACCACAACACTGTCACAACGCATCAGCAGTTGGAGCCGTGATGGCTTCCACACTCTGGCTCTCCCAGTGTCGCCCTGGAGAGACACTGCAGACAGCCTGGCCTGTTGCTATAGCCCGGCTCCCTGCAGCCCATTCAGCCTCCCTGGGTCTCAGCGCACAGGGGAGGGCTCCCTAACACAATATCCCCCTAGCTTAATCTGGGGGAAGAATGACGATGTGCATTAGGCATTATCTATGGTGGAGTTGGGCAGAATGCACAGAAATAACAGTGAGGGGTCACCCGGGACAATGTAAAAAGTTTTGAAAAAAAAGGCTGAACTATTGTATCTGGAGCATAAATGGCTTTGTGCCCTCAAGCTAGAGCTTCTGCTGGGCTGTGAGAATAACAATATCCTCGGAGCACGACGAGATGACCTCATTCTACATTATGAAAGGCCTTACAAAAATCTGTCTCCTCTTCCACTAGTTGGCGAAAAATGAGTCATGTCATCACTGTATTCTCGCCTCCTGGTGGTATGCAGCTTGTCGACAGAATGAAAGTATTCTTGGTTGTCACCTGCTCTTTAGAAGTGAATGTGAAGAGTGTTGAAGAGCAGGAGCGAGCAGTGAATGCCTCACAGGGTCAGACCTGGAATGCAATGGCAGTGAGAGGGAGACTGAGAGAAAGAGAGAGAGAAAGAGAGACACATGCACCCAGTGCCTGGCTCTCACCCGTCTTCCCACACTCCTACCAGTCGAGGGTTGTGACCTGTCCACCCTGTCTGCTACACAGCAGAAATGTATGACACCAGCCATCAGGGACCCAGTCTGGGTGTTCACTGTAGGTCTAGGGTGTATCCTGGTTCAATGGAGGGGATTAGGCAGCTGTTGGGGTGGGGAATTGGAACGTCTTTCCCCGCTTTACAGTTCACTAGAGTGCAAAGTGTGCTATTAAGGGACTGCTAGTGGTCAGTGAACTTAGTGGACACACTTAATGACTCCCAACAGTGGAGTGAGACAGATGACATGCCGTTGCCAAATCACAAGCATCGTAGTCCAGACGGGCAAATGGGGTGACTCTCCCTTTGGGATGCTTTGGGACTCCAAAAAAATATTGGAAAATTTGATGATTATTTTATTGAATAAGAGATAAGCATAAAAACATGCTCAGCTCTAATAGCCAAAACTTAAATTGGGCTAAATACATGATAATAGAGGCCCAGGACAGCACTCTCAAATGGTTTATAAATTGAGTGCAAAGTAAATTTATTATCAATATATAGAGGAAGCACACTCAATGTCATTGTGCTGTATTTTTTTTATTTTTGCTCCTATACACAATCATATGGCCACTGCAGCATTTTAGCATTTCTGATCAGATTTTAAATAAAAAAGGGGGGCATTTGGGGTCTTTGGTGATGAAAACCAAAGTGAAGACAGTTAATATGTGGAATATGCAGATGCGATGTGAATTTGTCATGCTTGTTGCATGAGAAGGAGCAGGTTGCAGAGCCTGTCAGGTTTGGATTCAACATGCTCATTCTTGCATTAGCTCATTGCCAGAGTAAAATATTGGCAGAGGCAAACATAATAAAACACTTTGTTTCTCCTCCTGTGGACTGAAATATTTCCCCCAAAAGATCGTAAGGGCTCGCACACACACATACGAAAAATAATGACCATTGTCATCAAAAACAATGTCCACTTCTGTCTGCTGTGCTGATGCAACTTTCAACGTAATGCAAATCTTTCAGCATCATGTGAATGTTCATGAATCTTAGGTGGGGAAATGTTTGAGACAACTTTATTCAAACTGCAAGCCGTACCTGCCAGACTTTCTGGAGTCAGACTCCAGCAAACCAGAAAAAAAGACAGAATTCCTTTCCACCACAACTATTTACACATTAGCCACAATAATCCAATATCACAATAAAACATGTTTGGGAGCGGCCACATAGTCTCACAACGGCTTGAAATTTTGAATGAATACAGAGCCATTGTTTACAAGTTTGGGAACGGGGTTCCCATGGGACAGGACATGTCTGAAAACAGGGACGAGGACCAGGGTATTTGGCTTCAGAGAGGCATGTGGTTGTGATTGCTGTGGCACAGTTGAGTGAATAATCATTGTGTACTGGTGCTTTAACTGGCCTCAGCGTTGCACGTGAGCAGATCAAAACCACATGTTCCAGTGTGATTTTGTCTGTGGGCTCGTAAAGATGGAACTCTGGCTGAAGAACTGCCCCGAGTCACACAGCCACACAGAGACTCCTTTGCCTGTATAAAACCTCTCTCTCTCTCTCTCCCTCTCTCTCTCTTGGCTGATGCAATATAGCAAAACTTGCACATGGGATTTATTTCCCTGACTAAGGGGTTTGGGGTCTGATTTATTGTACAGTACTGCTGTTGAAATGAATTTAGAAGAGAGGGGCTTTTGTATCTCTAAGAATTTGAACCTTCTGTGGATCAATACCAATCACAGAAGAATGGAAGTTATTAAATGTAAACCATGATCTATGCCATGGATCTTTAGGTGGGTTATACGATGCTTTGTAGAGCCGCTATTAGTTTAAGAGAGATGACTTGACCCTCTTAGAGCCTCTTTTCGGCCTTTTTAATATCTATTGAAGGTTCAGTACAGCTTCTGTTTAACAGTGTCATTAACAGTGATATCACATTTACTACAGTCTACATCTGGTTTACGTTTCCTCAATCACTTTGCAATGCCTGATGTACATAATTAGATATTTTAACATTTACTTGTTTTTCACAGTTTTTTTTAATAAGATGCTGTCTGGCTATCAAAGACAACCCAAGTAACGTATAATAATAAATTCCTTCCTTTAATAAATAATGTATAATGTCACATCCAAGACGTAGATGTGACAATAAAGTTTGAAAGGCGACATGTTTTTGAGGGATTATTTTCTGTCAGAAACTGCCATTTCTAGTGTCAGGTGATTGATAGTAAGCACAGTCTAATCACATTGTTACAAAAACACTCAACTTGGCACAATGACAGTAAAACAGAGACACTTTTACAAAACCATATTAGGGCTTTTATGTTTACAGTGATGGACAATCAAGCTCAGGCAATTTTAGTCTCCGGAAGCTGTGTTTCAATCTGTACAAAAACGTCAGGTGTAAAATATTGTTGGACTGCTTTATTTTTATCTACTTCTATGTGTTTTTCTTCTCTTCTATATTTCTCTCTATCTCTATTTTATTATTTATTCGCTCTTTATTCACTTTTTACAATCAGTGTCTGTACTTGTACCTACAGATTGCAGAATAAAGTTGAAGTAATAAAATAATGAAATAATCCTTCAAGTCAGATATGCTTCTGTAACCATTTGGTTGTGTTTTGTAAGGCTTCTCAGAAGTAGCTGCTGCACTATATACAGTGAAAGGTGTTAGGGTGATAATGAGGCGGCCTGTGATGGTGGAGTGGTATAATAAGGCCCAGTTGTCTCCACTAGCACTACTACAACTGTCCGCTAACGTTACAGTGGTGGAGTTTGTGGAGTTTGTGGTGATGCTCGGCTCCACGGTCTCCTGGCAGTAAGCCAACCAGAGCCTCACGCTATGCCAGGGCTTATCTCGAGCAGTCAGGATGCTGATTACAGGGAGACTGCGGAGGCATGCAGATACACCCTGCTCTGTGTCAGAGACAGCATGGCTGTGCACCCGGGCCCACAGGACGGAGATATGTCAAAGTCATTATTATGTCACTCCAGCCTGTGAAACCACTGGCAGAGTCTTGCTCTATGTATTGTTCATTGTATATCACTGCCATGGACACTGTTGACAACAGATCATGTGAGCAGAATGAGTTTAAGAAGCTGCTACTAGTGGCACTGCCTCTCACCCATAGTTTATTTATGACCAGCATGTATCAGTGGTACGTTAAACCTATAGGCAGATATTAAAGGAAAATCCACCCAAAAACACATTAACGCTGTTTAGGAATTGGTGATATCTTGTGTTTATATTGTTGGTTGATCGGCTATTTTAGTTTTTTTGTGGGTAACTAGCCAGATGTAGACCCAGTCATATCACTAGGAGACATTTTCAGACTATCTGTGATGGAGTTTAATAGGAGAAATTTTTCACCTACCTGACACAGAAATGGTAACTGTCAGATTTCAGTGTCAACCCCTTAAAAGAAAAGAGCAACGGCTCCTCTCTAGATTCACAATTTTGTAGACAATATAGTCATACAGGGAGAAAGGATACAGCATAGAGGAGAAAGAGCAACTTTTTCTTCTCATTAAACTCCAGTGTAGCTGTGCTGTAGCTGTCCTTGATGTTGTCTGTGTCACCCACGGGAGAAACAGAATCCGTCTCTAAAACAAAAACTAGCACCAGAAACACAAGGTGTATCACCAGTATTTGTGTTTAAATGTTAATGTCTTTTAGGGTGTATTTTCCCTTTAACATCTAAAAATGTTCATCTCCAGAATTTGCAATATCTGCACAAGCATAATTATACATCAGGAGTATCAGAATCAGCATGTGTCAGTTGTGAGTTGCATTGCTATTTTGGAAGTACTGCAGCTGTGGCAAGAAGGTCCAGAGAGTGGCAAGAGACTAAGTCCAGCTTTTGTGCCGGCAATATCTGTTTCCTCTTCCTGGGTTTCAAAGGGGGAATGTGATACCACAGACAGACAAGCAGAAAAAAGCTATGGATTTGACCTGATGAACCCCTAGTGCTCAGGGTAAGAAGGCCATGGAGGAGCGTTGCCCAAGGAGTCCATCAGCAAACTATATGGACAGCTCCAACAAAGCACTCACACACAGCTGTCTGCCTGTAGGCTTGTGAAACAGTGTCAGTGTCAGATTTGGCTGTGCACTATGTGTCTATAGTTAATCCTTTAATCACGCCGCTCTGGCAATGTCTTCATCGATTGCAACGCTTGCAAGACCGTTGTCATACATGGTAATCATTGGGGCAGTGCCATGAAACTGATTTTGCACTCTCACTTTCAGACAGATAACCAGTGAAACAGGATAAATATGAAACTTTTTCACCACATAATGTTTCAGTAAAAATGACAGATTGTAAACTGCAAAGATTATGTAGCAGATACTGTTTCTGTGCATGTCAAGGTATATAAAACTATTTGTTTCAGTAAAAGAAATGCATACAAATACACTGAATGCTAAAGCACTTCTGTTACTAAGATTACTAGCCTGTGTCCAAGGTTTGTTTGTTTCATCAGCAGCTTGAATGGGTGGATTGTCGATGCTGTGAAACACAGCTCATTAAACTCTCACTACATTTTCTATCACACAGGAAAAAGACAGCATTCGCCCTCTATCCAGCATCATTTCCCAGGCACGCCCAAACCAAATTTAATTAACTCCTGAATTAATCATGAACAATCAGCTCCCTGAAATTGAAAGGATGCTGTTTGGCACACGAATTTGGTTTTCCTCTGCCAAGGATGCAGGTTTTGCTTGTTTAACCAAAAAATAGCAGGGGGCGGCTGAGGAAACAGAGAGGGCACTTAACAGCTCATTTGTAGCTCATTTCAACCAACTGATGTCACCAGATAAACTAGCATAAGCTTTACTTCATTTGTGACAAGTTAGATTAGCTTCCTCCCAGAGGATCTCAGTGTGCTGTAATAAGGACAAAAGGCCATCAGCTAGTTACCGTTTAACATTCTCTAAGTTACACAGCGTAAACAGGTTTTGTATTCAGTGTCATTGAGATTTCTTTGTTCTTTGTTTGATTATGCAGTGGTCTGTGCTTTAAATGTTTTTACTTGTTACTATGTGCACAGTATTGTGAGCCTTTATTATTTTTAAAGGAAAATATCTGAATATTTCTATGTCATTCTTGTATGACAGGAGTTAATACCTCAGCTAATATTTATTTATTTATTTGTCATTGACATATTTGGTATACATTTTTGCTCATTTATCACTGCAGTGGTCCTCTAGTGTGTTAAAATCTATCACAAATCCCTTGGAAATCTAAATTAAAATTATTGCTAATGAAAATACAGCTTTTAGGCACCTTGACCCTGCTCTTTAAATTTTGTATTGAGATTGTAAAGATTAGCCTGTTAAAAATCAAAGACATCACAAAGGTTAGCATAACATTTTCTTCAAATTTTGTCAGTTTTTTGATATCCTGGGATATATGTTTTAATTGTGTGAATGCCTACATTTAAGCTTGTATAGGTGTATTTCACTTCATAAATCACTTTCTGTTCTAATCAATTACAGGATAATTGATATATGAACTAATTATAGCGTTGGACAAATATAAACCATCCATACAGTGGTCACAATTGATATGTCTATTCACACTCAAATTTTATTAAATGAAACATCCATCGGGACAGTTTTAACTCTGAAGTGAGAATGTGTGGAATCTTTCAGTCAGCGATCAGAGAAGCTGCCTGAATTCGCCTACGAGGAAAACTGTCAGCAGCAGATGCAGCAGTCTGAGAAAAATGTGGCAGCACCTGTCTGCTGGGCAGCACAAGTGGCCCTGACCTGGCCGGGGACCACCAAGGGCTGCAAACAACTGCATTTTCAAGCTGATTCACAAGATGACAGTGCATTGACTTTTTTCTATGGTGTAGTTGGATCTCATGGCTGCCTCTGGAAATAGCAGCACGCCCCTGATACAAACGGTTATTTTGTAAAATAATTTTCTCTCAGCCTAATAAATGACACAGAGCTTTGTCAGAGCCTCTCTGATAATCCATGACTAATTCCTTTTATTTTCACCGCAATTATTGGCAGCCATCAAATTGTAAGCATTAGCTTTCACATTGATGATCCATTCTGAAACGCTGAAATGCCAAACTAATTAAAAAGACTGCGTGATCCTAACCCGCTGACCTATTGAATGAGCCACAGAAGCTCCTTTTCCTGCATTGCAACAACTTAGCAGTTAGTTGGCCATGTGTTAGAGTGATTAAGGGCCTCTTAAACTATTCCTCTTTCTGCTGCTGATAACCTGCAATCCATCATTCACTTCCTGTTTCCCTTGTGCTGGCTCGGTTTACACACTTCCTGCATAGGCCATAGACTTCCCTGATGGCCCCCTGGATGCACCGAGGCTTTCAACGACCAGCTTATCTTCTCAGAGCACAGCAGCACATGAGTGGGCTCAAGTTTTATTTGCCTACTTACACACACATACACACACACACGCACGCGCACGCACACAGAATGTGCACAAAAGGCATCTAATTGTTGACAGTGCACTAGAAGAGGGCGCCTTTAAGAGTTTTAATTGAGCTTTCACATCGGGGTTTTATTTACAAAAGAGGACAGAATGGAGTGAAGGCTCTGGCCAAGACTGCTGGAACAGACTAAGGCCGTGTTTAATAAGAGCTCATTGGTCCTGCTGTTCTCTGGCAACAACAGCCATCTTCTCCTGACACCTAACGCTCCTTCAGCACAGTCGATGCCACCAGCGCCATGTGTGACCCTGGACACAAACCCAGTGCACACAAAGGGTAGATCTGTGGAGAGGCCAAGGCCTGTTGGCTCTCTTACAGCTTCATGTATTAATTGGATTAGATTGCTCTTGCCCAAGAATAATACAACTTATTCTGATGATTCCATTCCCATTATTCCTTAATTACCAGTGTGCAAAATGGCATACAAAACAAAACCACAAAAAAATAAACCTTGTTTTTAAGGATGCATTAACCCCTATGAAGATGCTACCAATGAAGAACCAATATAACTGATGAGACAAGGAGTTAGTATGACCACTAAAGTAACTATTGGTTTAAATTTTGCTTGCAGTGATTTTATTTATTTTTAACAGTATTGAATTTTTGGTTTGTACTATCCTCCACTCCAGACAACCTAGCCACATTGGCGCATTGCCATTTCCGTTGAAATTTTCACTGGATCTTGCTTTATTTTCTTTAATACACTTATTTTCTCAGAGGCTGCTTTCCTGTCCTCATCCCCCAGCAGCTGAGCTGATCAGTGGTGTTTTAACAGAGCTAGCTCCTGTATCTGGTGACAGTGACAGATTACCACAGTGATGAAAGAACTCTCCAGGTTTTGGATGCTGGTTTTCCTTTTGTTTATTCTTCCTCCGCAGCCTTTCAGCGATCACTTGAGCCCGCTGTTGGGCATCATGTGAAACAGCTCTACTTTGGACCATAAGGAAAGGCTGCAGGCCTACCAGGACCACCAGTGAACTTTGTCTGGCAAACTCTCAGAGAACGAAGAGCAAGTGTGCCAAAAGTTAGTGTGTGGTAGAAAAGTGCTGATCTTGTGTGTTAACCATGGGAAGAAGTGCTGAGACTACTCCAAAGCCCGGTGTTTCAAATGAGCCTCAGGATGCATTGCCACTACAGGAGGTTATAAATACTAGAGTTAGATGATGCAAGGAAAGTGCTACCTCTAACACTACTGTAACTCTGAGTGGTGGCTACAGTCTGCACAGACAGGCCTAGTTACTTCTCCATTGCTGGAGATAACAAAGTTAACACTCCCTCTGGGCTTGATGGCACAGTGTTTTATTCATGAGGCGACAACTCCCACCAGTGCTTTAATGCTTATGTCTATGTATCAGTTAAAGAAAAGCTACTTCCTTCCCCTGGCGAACACCAAAATATGTCCACCTCAATTATTCAGCACTGGTAGCTGATGACATAAGAGCAAAGCAAAAAAGCATTTTGAGAAGAAAAGATGCTGACAGCTTCAAACATGAAGGCTCACAAGGCGTTTTTTTATGTGTGAAAGCTTGTCTCCAACACTTATCTACACTTGCTGTCGCCTATGACTGGTGATGTTATTCAGCGAGCACTGCTGTACTTGGCCTGAGTGTATGTGAAGTGGTGCTTCACACAGAGAGGTAATCAGGCAACTCCAGGTCCTTATAAAACTCACAGAGAGATTACCAAAGTACACATTCTGGGGGCATAGCCAGTCCATGAATCACTGCCCATCCATTGAGTTTTATGTGCAGCTTACCATGCATAAGGCATTAGTTAAAGGTGGCGATGCATCATTGATCTATTAGCACTCAAAAGATTTGGCAAAATGGTTAAAATATGGGCCTTTTGCTGTCAGGTGAAAACCTAAACTAAATTTCTTGTGATTTGCATACTTTAAAGGAACAGTTCACTCAAAATGTTTTGTCATTACCTACTTGCTGCTGTGCCATTTGAACCACATGGGAACCACATGGCTGTTGACTTATGCTATGAGACTTCTGCTGTCCCTAAGCTAATGAAATCTATTCAAAACCAATTGGATAAATTAAAGGAATGCAATGATGGTCAAGCCAAAAGCAAGGTAGTTTTTCTTAATTCCTTATATTTTGGAGGTAGGAGGTTTTCACCTGACAGCAGCGTCACGCTATACTATGCAAATTTCCATGTGGTGTTATAATGATAAACCTTATTGCAGATACAGGCATTTTATACATGCTTACATGAAACTGCAGCTCCACATTTTAACTAGGATTACTCGGATTCAAGGGGATTTCAGAACATAAATTGCAGGTGGGGATTATGACCAAGGCCGGGCATTATCTCCTCAATCCCAACAATGTCGTTCAGTATTGCACCTGCAGATTACAGGGACACGAAGCCCATCAAAATCATTGTGTAGAATTTATTCATCAGCAGAGGTCACAGGCAATGGCCACTGGACTGCCATTACATAAATCTCATTCACATCTGACACATGTTGTAAATCTCTTAGGAGAATCAATACTGTGTCCACTGTTTCTGTTTGGGTCTGGGTGATGAAAGCGGATGAAGATGTGGTTTTTTTTGCTATGTTGGGGGTGTTTGGGAGACATATGGCTGTTTTCCCTGACTGCAGCCTTTTTCCTCATGTTGTCCAAACAGCAGCAGAGCAGCAGAAGGTAGAGCCCCCCCCCCATCACCCCCTCAAGAATAGGCATCCAGCTGGGGTCAAAGGTCAGGGCCCTCCCTGCCAGTCAGAGGAAAAGGGTGTTGAAGAGAGCGCTCTGTCCATCTGCAAGCTGAAATCAAGCCACCATCTTAGGTTGCGTCTTTTCACGCTCCCTCCCTGGATTGTTTACCATGGGAGAGGCCTTGTTTTGATAATGTTTCCGCTCTGTCCCTGATTGCTGCTTCTATCCGGCTGAGATGATTTTCCTGCTGAGTGATTTGGAGTTGGTATTACTGTGCACACATGGCAGTGGAAGAGCGATGTTTTGCAAGGGTGGCCTTGTTTGCATACATTACCTGTATCTGTTTGCATGGCTGGTGACAGAGGATAGATTGAGGGAGGACGGAGCCACCTCTTCTAGCTGTAATCTATCTTTATTTCCTCTGTCACCACAAGTCTCATAAAGACGGTTCATGACCTTCCAACCTCAGCTCCTTCATCCTCAGCTGTCTTCAAAAGGCTCCGCCGGCTGAGATTTATACCAAGGCAAGGCCATTACACTGTTATCACCCTATTTCTCACTATCTTCTGACATATTACTTACTGACTTGATCAGTGAGCAATGAGTAACTGAGCATGTGAGGGTAGCCTTCTCTTACCCATCTTCCACAACCTGGTTTAGAGAGACTTATCTTCCTTGTTTGAGTTGGAAAGGATGCTCTTTTCCTCTGTGGCTGTAATCCATGTAATATATCTGTTTTTGTTTCTCTCACAGAACTGTGAACGCATCATGAAACTCTCTTAATCTGTGGTGGCCTTGAGAAATTGGGAAAACATTACTGTTCAAACATAGATTATGTCTCTGTGAAAAGACAACCAGGAAAATGCTTATGAGAGATGCACGGAGTCAAATCTTCCACCATAATAACTGTATTCTTGCCAGTTCAAAGATCAAAAATTGTTCTAAGAATTAAAACGCTGTTGCACATGAAGGAATCTGTTCTTTAATTTCATTTGCACACATTCTCATACTGATGAGACAACTGAGCTTTTGCTACCTATGGCCTTTATGTTGTTGAAAGTTGCCAGACAATATACACTGATGTTCATTTTGAATTGTTATTCAGATTAAATGCACATGCTTCTGTCCTTTTCAAATGGAATTGATAAAAATAATCTTTGTTCAAAGCTTTTTTCTATCTGCATCTGATGTGAACTGATGAAAGACTTAAATTATGCCATATTTTTTTTCATCTTCACAACCTCTATGTATGTTAGAAGCTTTTGTAAAATACTTGTTGTAAAAGTTTGTATGAATTGCGAAAAGGATTATTTTTCTCATATGTGGATTTTCATATACAAGATGTGCAGCACCCTGCAGAAGTGTAATTAAAAAACTGTTAATGAACTGTTAAAATGAATGACACAAGTTATGAGCTATACTCTATATATATGTTCAGAAAGTTGGTAACATTATTTTCTCTTGTTCAGAAGAAACTGAACAGAAAAATGTTCTGTTTTTAATGTGTGATAATCTTAAAAACTGTTTTCATGCTTTTTTTGACCCCGTAACAGTAGGTGTTGTCGGTCCAATTGATAAGTTGCCCTGCTAAAAAACTAACCAGCATGTTTAAGTTAAGTTTAGTTAGAAGTTTAGTTATAATTTGCACCACAGTAGAGTGGTGCACATTATAATAATCTTTGGGTAAGTCTTTAAGTAATTCTGTCCTGATTTGTTTTTAAATCCTATGTAAATTATAATTGAGAGTGTTATGATAGAATTAGATTAGTTGCATTTCGCCTGTGATCAGTTCTTAAACAACCAGCCCAGAATTTTGTTGTTATTGATAATTTTGTTGTTGCTCCTTCTCACACAAGATGCACTGCTGCAGAAGAAGCAGTTGGAGATTTGAAAGACCTTATCTCCATCTCCACCTTCCAGGCTAAAGATAACTCTGAGTCTGAGTCATTCATGACTATTTTTCGAAAAGCTCACGCCGACCTCTATTAGCTCTGCCCTCCCCTCACATGTACACACCACGTCACTGTGACATTGTTATAGACAGATCTGGCTTGATAAGACAGGGCTAATACAAGCAGACAAGAGCACGGCTGGATCTAAAGTCGTCACATACAAAACATGATGGAGACATGAGCCATCCTCGCTGACATTTCTTCAGGGGACTGGCATCGTTACATACTGTGCAGCCTCACTGACTGAGAAAACACATCATTATCTATTTTGAGTTTGACTTCACCGAGTCTACACAGTGATTACGCATTCAATGTGGAGATATGAAGGAGAGGGGGTACAGACAGGCATCTTTGTAGGCGGGAAGGGGGGAAGTATGACAGAGACACAATCCTCGTCGTCTGAGAGCTACAGACTGTTCAAACTCTGCTCTGTCTCAGGTGAGATAACCTCATTTCCTTCATCTGCTGATTATTACAGCCATCATGGACTGTAACCAGGCTGACAAGGGCAACTGCTCATTTACTGTAGCAACAGTGTTGTCACATTGGCTAAGTCCTCCTCTGGCTTAGTCTGTGTCTTCTACTTATGGATTTAGCCCTGCTCTCTCCTATGTGCTACAAATGACTGCAGCATCCCCTCACTGTGTCTTTTAGCACATTATTAGGAGAAACACTCTTTACTTGTGTTAATGAGATGATACCCACACTGACCTATAAAGCCAAAGTGTGGGGACTGTACTATATCAGCAATAAAGCTGAGAAAACTAAAACATGTATAATTTTGAGTATTATTTGAGTATATAATAATAATTATTAGTGTAATTTTGATGCATAGGAAATCTTATCAGGGTTAAGGGAAGGGAAGCACTGGAACTCTGGTCAAAATGAATGAGAGGCAATGCTCTGACATCTAGTACAGTACTAGAGTTAATTGCTTCCCATAATAGATGTCAGGCATGAAGCTAATGTTTACTATTCAGGCTGTGGGAATAATTATATTATTTTACATAAATTCAGTAAAGGCAATGTTGTATATGTTGTGGATTGTTAACAAAAACAGAAAGGTTTGACAACTGATGGTTATTGCAACCAAATCCTCATTTGACTCCCTTTTTTTGACTCCCTCCCTTGCATGAAACATAAGACAGTTTTGCACCAAACATTTACATTGCTAAGATCATATATATTTTGAATATGATTCTCAAGCTTCATGTGCTTTTATTGTTAGGAGATGTACATTCAACCCTGTTCATTTTGAGCACTGAGGTCTGCTTATTTTTTCCAGAGCTGATGATGGAGATACCAAGTCAGTGTACTATCACGCTTACTTCCCATCTCTGTTCTACTGTAGTAGTCATGACCTTTGACCTATAAAAGACTCCAAAAGTAGTTCCTGCTGTTTACCCTCATAGGGCAGTATTCTGATTTTAACTCCAGTAAGGCAAAGAGCTTAGTTGTGTTCACATGCTGTTCACGCTGCACACTGAGTGCACCGTGAAATTGGACACCTAACATTACATTGCAGTCAGGGATGGAGTACAATGTCTCCTTACACACACAGCCTCCCAGAGTTCAACCCCCCTCCCATCCCCAGGGTGAGCTTCACAGGCCCTTGTTTTATCCACTTGTCATTTGACTTCGTAATGCTGTGAAAGTGGAAGCGAGCTTGCCAATTTCTACTCCAGGTACCATTGTACTGAAGCTCTGGGACTCAAGCCAAGCGTCCTCTTAGAGGGGGAAGTTTGCTGATGGAGTCCCAATAAAAGATCGGTACCAGTGGTGTATCATTGGTGGCACAAGCTGAAAGTCCCTGAGTTGTCCAACTGTTGGACAGGGGTTAATGTTTTACTTTTCCCCTGCTTGTAAAGTCTTCGTCAATATAAATGGAATGTGTGAAACAAGCCGAGCAGCTTTGAGCGTGACATAAAAGACGCTGAAGTCATGAAGTCATGAAAAAAAGCAAGAATGTTGAGTTGAGTCCAACGTTGAGGATGAAAGCTGCTCAGCCCATAAGTCAGAGTGCAATATACACACTAGAGCAATGAAGCTTGACAGCAGGGTGGTGTAGCAACAAGGGAGACTGTCCTTCTGCCAGAAGGTCCAAGTTCAAGCTCCCACAAGAGCAAGCATCCACCCTGCTGAAGTGTCCTTGAGCAAAAAACACACACGCACACTTGAGCAGCGCTGCTCTGTAGCTGACCCCGCGCTTTGATCTCCCTGCAGAAGAGGCCAAGTCAAAGGAGGTGTTTCTCCTCAGAGGGATCAATAGAGTGTGACACATCACATATGGGCTTATCTTGTCCGCGAACCTTACGAGTTGTAATGGCAGCAAATTCAAGAAGAGGAGGAGGACACTAGAGTGCTATTGAATTACAGTGGGAGACAGATAGTTGATACAAGGAGAGACTAGAAAAATATGGGATTTGCTAGATAAAATAAAACAATGAGGGTGGCTTTAAACTGCTTGTTTCTCTTTTGTAACCAATGTGCTTGGATCAGCTGATGAATCCTGTGACGTTTTACTTGATTAAATGAAAATGGAAATATTCCATTAATTTGTGGGAAAATAAAATCAGTCAGATGTGGCTCAGTCCAGATGAACTAAGTCACCTTCACCCCAGTCATGACTGCCAAATTCCAACAACATTCCTCAAACCACTTTACAACAGTGGCCTCAGCTGCAGTAAATGGGCACTGTCCTGCAACAACAAGTCTTAAATGTATACTGTGTTTATAGAGAAAACAAAGGGGGACCTCCTAAAACACTGGGGCTGATCAGTCATTGCACAGTGAGGGTGTGGCAGACACCCTGGTATAGGACCACATATAGCTAATCCACTCCATGTGCTTGAAACCTGACACACTGACCGAGTATAGAGACACAACAAGATGGAGGGCCTTGTCGGTGATGAGGGACTCCCCGGTGCCCCATCAAACACAGCACCCCACTGCTTCATGACCATATTCTCCCTCCTCCATCGCCCATCCCCCCACCCAGACCTCCAGCCTGGTCTGCTCCAGCACCCAGACTCCACCCAGGACCCATAAACCACGGGACCACAGGAACTGCTCTCCAGGCCTCCGATTTTTAGCCGACTGTATAGGCTAATGCTGCAGGGATGCAGGAGTGTTAAAAAAAACATTCCACCCTCAGATACTCTTACATTTATATACCATCAATATGTGCTGTTCAATTCATTCCAGGAGTTATTTTGTGGTTAAAAGTTGTAATTGACATTTTTGTTGTATCCCATTTCATTCAGAATGCCTCGCATACCTCTTCTGCAGTTAATGATGTCCTACATTTCCCAGAAAACCTTTTGACAGGCAACATGTCTGAACTTGTTGCATTCAGTACTTGCAATTGAAAAGATCAATATATAATCATAGCAACATGTTTTAGGGTGCATTTTCCCTCATACATACATACATTTCACTCATTTTGGCTCCCTTTTTCTCTCTGCTGTGTTTACTTGTTAAACAAAACCAAGACAGGAGAGATAAGAGAAAACAGTGCAATTTGATTTTGTGTATTTATTTGATGCACACAGTTGCACACAGTCAGAAGCATTTGTTTACCAGAATGCCAGACAACATTCTCTCCCCCTAAATTTTTGATCCTATCATTTCAGAAAAGTTCACAAAAATTTGTGTTTAAGGACTGAAGGATGCATTTTTATGTATGTGCAACATGAGGGATTAAGGGCAATGTAAAATGAAAATATCTTGTAAGTCTCCAAAAAGGAGCCATAACCCAGTCCCAGTCTGCACCACTCCTTTTCTTCCTTTCCACAAATGCAATTAAACAACCCTCTTTGCCGTGTATTATTTTTGTACAGTTGGGCAAATTAGCAATAATCACAACTGTGAGGATGACAAGGATGTTTCAGTCGGCAAATCAAGACAATGGTTTTGGATCCCACAACCCCAAAAAATTTACCGCAGATCCCTTTCTCGACATCTCTAGTCCCACGTGGCTGAGTCTTAATCAGAAACAGGCAGACTGGATCAAGTCCCACATGTGGAAGACTGGATTATAAAAGCTGTGAACAATTAACATGCATGTGGGTCTGCCTTGCCTCAATGAGAAAGGAATGGTATCTGCTTATGTTAATTTCTCAGGATTAATTTAAGAAGCTTTTAAGGGCACTTTAGTGGGAGGGATTTTTTTTAAGTAGAGTGACTCTTTTTCTTGCTTTGTTGAGCCAAGTAAAAACTGTTCCTTCTGTTATTGAAAATATACATGAGTAAGAAAAGTATTTCAGGAGCCGTATATTCACAAATAACAGAAAAAGTGTGAGAAACCATGTTGTGAAAACTTACTCATTGTCGCCACCGTGCAACAATCTCTTGCAGAACACATATGCGTATTTGTGCATTGTGTGTGTGTGTGTGTGTGTGTGTGTGTGTGTGTGTGTGTGTGTGTGTGTGTGTGTGCGTGTTTCTGTGGTGTTGGCTCGGAGCTGGGCTGGCGCCGTGCTCGGCCCCATGGCTGCAGCTCCAGATGTGCTCCATCTCTCTGTGAAGTACAACTCCACACACCCCGAGGAGGATGAAGAAAACTTTGTGGAAGGATTGAGAGAGAGGAGGAGGCTGCTGTGGGGGGATTGAAACGTGACCTCCTCTCCTCTTCACCATTATCCCATCAGCCCCCTCCCCCCAACACTGTGTGACACGTTACTCAGCCATTTCAGTCAGTAAAATCACATAAGTCTGGGTTAGTTTTACAAAGCTTTCAAATGGAGCCAATGAAATCCTCGCAATTTTTTATGCACCATCTCTCGTTTTATTGATATAGTGATGTATGAGGCAATCAAATTAAGTTGGCTTGTGTGGATGGGTCTCTTTTGTCTGCTTTGGGCTCCACCCATGGACGCCTGCCAGTCCCGCTGTAAACGAAATACAGTGAAAGGCTTCCTTTATCACATTAACTCTTCCCTCTTGTTAAGGCCAAATATTGTTGATTTACATATGCAATTAGCAGTGCTGAAGGGGCAAATTTCAGCCTAACAATTGTTGTCATGGTTCAAAAGAGTAATGCAATTAGAGTCAATTGTTTAAGCACGCCCGCCCAATTCAATTACTCATGTGCAACTGACAATTACTGTCTGGCTGTTTGAGATGCACAACTAATGAATGACATCAGGACATGCTGCCACCTTGCATCACTGCATGCCTGACTTTCTGCAGACACGGTCATCAAAATAAAACTGCTTGTTGACTGGATTCCATTTTACGTACGGAGAAATCTTCGTTTTCCATAACAAGAATAATCATGTTAACATGAGTAGAGACAGCAGGGTTTTTTTCAGCACTAACTCCTCAGTGATGAACTAAATGGAAAGATGCTTACTTTGATGTTTCCAGTATTAGTTTGCAATTTAGATTCAGATTCAGATTCAGATTCAGCTTTATTTGTCATTGCACAAGTACAGTACTGAGACAACGAAATGGCCTTTCAGTTACCCTCTTGAACTTGTAAATAAGAATAAAAGCAAAGGAAGAGAAACCGATGTTCACTGTAGAGCTGCATTATTAACTTTCTTTACAGTTGTACATGGTGAGAATTATATAAAAGTCTCGCCTCAATAAATCCTCTCGCTCACACCCAAGTTGTATGAGAAGTAATGAAAAGTAAGAATACTTATAGAATGCCAAACCCACTATGAAGCATGCTGAGCTCACTGCTTTTTCAGCGTTTGTACTGGTTGTTGCCATTTCAGAGTTAAAGTAAGTAGTTGAACTGATGAATTCCGAAAAGTCTTGTAATCAAAAAGGACATTATTCTCTTTAAAAAAATTGAGATGATCTGTTTTGATTTAAATAAAATATGTAAATAGTTTACATATTTTTTAAACATATATTTACTTGTATTTCCTTGTATTCTTGTTGACATATTTTACTGAATTTGAAGGCAACTTATCCACTTCATAAGTGGATGAGATAAGCAATAGTACACTTTATTAAAATTGCACTTACATTAGCTGCCTCTTTCAAGTCTGTTGGTGATCATTGTTTTAGTAATCACCAATTCCTATATGCCATGCGCAATATATAGGGGTATGATCACTTGAACCAACAGGCCACAGTAATCAATACATCAGTCTCTAACTGTTTGCTGATATGAGCAGCAATACTCATGTTCCACTGGTGGACCTTGTTGAGAGAGAGTAAATGTTTTTATTTTACTACTTTACTGAGGGTCTGGCTAAGATGGAGAGTCAATATTTCAGAACCTTTAACGATCCTATAGCAATGTTGCCAAAAACCTATCAATTTCTTTGACATGCTTTAGCATACAGGCTCTGAGATACTGTGATTTAATTGAAAGAGGCTGTAAAATAATTGGGTATCATCATGGAAAATGTTAAGGTATAAATTACAGTATGAGCACATGGAAATTGATGGAGACAAGATGTTATTTATTTGTTGATCATTATAGGTTCTATTATGTTATGTGAATATGGATAAATGAATTGAATTACAAAATGCCAGTGAATTAAGTAAAAATTTACATTGGTATTAACCTGTCGAACTCTGATTTTCCCTTAAATTTCCCCTTGAGTAGCTTCAAAGTTAGAAAAAATAAATAAATATGTATCTTCTATATTGTGTGGCAATGCCACATACAGTATATATTGTGTCTGCTGGCCAACACTTCACTGAAGCTTATACTGAGTGAAAAATTCAAACCCAAGATGCAATTGTTTTATGGCTGCAGCATTACATCAAATAGAAAATTTATGGATGTCTTGTGCATCATTTTATAGACATTTCCCTGTAATTCAGCAGGACATATTTGGTATCTTTGTAAACCCTGGGCTATCCACTAGAATTTAAAATAAAGTTTTGTGGGCTTGAACAAAGCTCAGCCACGCAGCATGCATTTGTAATGAAAAACCCACCAATGGGTTGCAGAGGGGATTCTATATGTGGGTTTTGTTTTGTTTTTCTTTGGAATATGTCCGATTATGTTTTGGCAGTGGTTGTTTGTTTGTTTTTTTTTCTGTTCTGAAGACCTCACAATACAATCATACAAAAAAAACATACTGGCCCTGGAGGGGAGGCCTGTGATATATAACAGGAAGCATTTATGTATTTTGAACTTATGAAAGGAGAGCTATTTTCATTGTCAGAAATCCCAAAAAATTAAACTATCAAACTATCAAAATGTACGGTTTACCTAATGTAAAACATGTCTTTCATTAAATTAACAATCATGGAGAAACTCTTGAAAGCAGTGATTGTTTACTGACAGTGCGGTTTATTAAAACAAAACTCTTAAACAGATTTGTTTGCCTGTTTTTTTTTCAATTTATTTATTTATTTATTTATTTTTTACAGTTTAAGTTTTTTTTGTAATGTCACCTTTTCAAACCTGAGGACCTTATTGCCAGTAAATGTCAGCTTTGTGTCAGGACAGCTTGGCCCGGCAACAAAACATCAATTGTTTCCAATTGGCAGAATTTCCTTCCCTCAGTCGTGGCTCCGGCCTATCAGAGGCCAGCTTAGTGGAACAGAATACGTTCACCCTGGCAACCACTCCACTTCTACCTCTCTTCACTGACAGTTTTTACACCGTCCTCTGTCTCCGTCAGATGGTCAAAATCACACCCACCGGTGAACTGAAACAGGCCATTCCTGCAACACAGGATGAGGTAAAACCTAACCCCCATGATCACACGGCTGGCTGTGTGTGTGTGTATGTGTGTGGGGTGACAGATAGCGGATTATTGTCCTGCTTCCTGATCCTGGAGGGCAGATTACTAATAAATTGGATCTGAATACTCAATATTTCATTTATGATGTAAGGTTATCTTGGAGGTGGAGGGTGGATACTCTAAGTGAGTGGGATATTGAACTATCTGAAAGGAAAGGATTATGCAAAGATGCACCCAGTGCCTATAGCAGATGCTTGTGGGGGAAGCAGTGATATTTGAGCCGCAGCACAGATGTGGGAATACGGCTCAAGACAAGTGTGGGTGGTGCTGTGTGTTTCAATGCAGCTGGGTTAAAACACAAACCACACTTACTTCAGTAACCCTTCCCTGACTATACTTTTGCAGACACACATCTGTACACAGATGCAAATAGACACACACCCACATGCGGACCCCCAGCGGAGCGAGCTGCTCCGCACAGAGCCGAAGTTGTTTATTCTCCTCCTTCTCTGAAATGACAGTGTTGCCATTAGGAGCTCAGAGAGACTGGGAAGCCATGTTTAGAGGATAATCTTGCCCGGACCATCTGGTCAAGATTTTCTCTCTTCTCTGTATTTCTGATTTCCTCTTTTTCTTTCCCCCATGAAAGAAAAAAAAGTCTTTTTGTAATCTTGAAATGCAATTCAGAAATCACATGGATTTGATTTACTTCTTCATCTTTGAGAAGCAGAATAACAAAACGTTTTATAGAAATGGAAAATTGAAAGGCATTTGGTGAAGGGAGAGCAGATTGTGTGGCCCTCCAAGCCAGTGGTGAACTGCACAATCTATGCATTACTGATCACTTCCAGTTGCTTCTCTAAAGCTGGATCCATCAGCAATCCCATATCCCTCCAAGTATAATGGATGTTGTTGACACAGGAAATTTAATCTTGATATCTTGGTGATGATGAAAGTGGTTGTAATAGGATTAAACTGAGCTTGACAAGAGTGTGACACAGCTACTACAGGGCTTTACTCCACGAGTATAATGCTCTGAATTATAGGTAGAGAAGAACTGTGCTTCCCACATAGCCAGGTTTGTCCCAAATCTAGGAAATTATTTATCTCTTTGGTTATTTTATCTGTTTTTTTCTTCCTGAGTCATTTAATGTATGTGTTCACATATTTATTTCCCAAATTTTCCCCAAATTCTTGCATATCAAAAAAGCAATCATATAAAACAAGCCCTTATGACCTCTTTAGAACTAGTAGTTTTCATCAAATTTATTTATTTATTTAATCAAAAACCCAAACTCATTTGTGCATTTCTTCTAATGTCAGGGTGAAATCTATGATTAAAATCGACAAATTACTGTAACAAAAACTTAATCCATAACATTTTCCATCTATAAACAAATTCATGCTTTATGACTCATTGAGGTCTGATCTTCCCCACACACATCACTGTTTACATTGAAAATCAATATTTACAACTTTCATAAGTACACATAAACACAGGTCTGACATATTGGCATTGCTCTTGTTTGCGGACATGACTTTAATTGTCTAAGCGGACTCATGCATTATCTCTGGGATAAGAGGTTTAAAATGATGAATGGATGCGCAAAAGAACTGCTTCAGCACTCCCAAAAATAACTGTGTATGTTACGCATACACATGCCAGTAATGTCAAAAAATTGTAAAGCTCCAAAAAATGTACGAGACTGGGAGTAGAAATATAGACTATAATAACAGAAAAGACCTATTTTAGTCTGGACTGAAAGACCAAAAACGATCTTAAACATCTCTCTCTCTCTCTCTGCTCATGTATCTGCCATGTGGCCTTTTACCATAAAGCCAGATTATGGGTTGCATGGTTGGAGCCACAGAAAGCCATCACTTAGGGGCTAAAGACTGGAGTTAAGATTAACTGCGCTTCAGGTCAAAGAGATTTGTTTCCACAGGCGCAGCACAGCACATGTGTTTGGCACTGAAAGGATTCTGGTATGGCAATGGTTAAATCCAAACACAAAGATTAAGACACATTAGCCAAATTCTGGTTGATGAGCCTTTTAAGGGCTGAAACAGTCATAGGGAACCATGCAGTAAGATTAATGACAGTGGAACAGACATCAATTAGCCCAGGGGCTTTCAAACTTTTTCATGTTCCAGACACCAAAGTTGACTTTCATTAAGCCACAGACAACCAATCTAAATTGATTATCATCCGATATAAAATTTTTGGTTTTATTTAGATGTTATACTTGAACAGTAACAAATAAAGAGGGGAGATTAATACCTAGGCTAATAATCACTTATACATTTTTGTTTGTTTGTTTGATATAGTAACAATTTTTAGTGAATTAAGTTATAGTGAAATTAAACTATTCCTCATTTTGTTGAAGACCGCCTGTAAGCCCCATAAGAACCCCTGGGGGGCCCTGAACCACGCTCTGAAAACCACTGAATTAGACTACTGATCTTATTCCCTTGGTAGTCATTTTCATTGATAAATCAAATGAAGTCTTCATGAGCAACAGAGAACAGTAATCACATTAGCTTGCAATCTTGGGAACAACAACTCCCAAATACGGAAGTTAGCAATCAGTTAGCTGCTAGCTAACTGCCTTAGTTATCTTTATATAGCTAGCTACCTTGGAAGAAATGGCTATAGCCTACTGTAAAGGTTTCATGAGATCCATTCATCTATAATAAGTTTTCCGGTGGAGAATCTGTGAAATGGTAATAATAAGTGCTGACATTTAGCTCGGCAGAGTTTCCCACTCCAGGTATGATGTAACTCAAAACGGCTGTTGTGGGAATAAGGCTGATAAGAATAAACTAATAAACTGGATTAGATTAGTCATTCTTCAGTGGGGGATTCTTCTATCATGGAAATCACAACAAGATGAACAGGGATAGTGTGGGAAACTGGAGACCAGTGTTCTTAGAGGGACACAAAGCTGTGAGGGATGTACAGTCACTCCACATTCTTCAGTGTGGTTTTGATGTGGATGGTGTGAGCCTCCAGAGCTTCACACGCTGCTGGGATGGTTTGTCATCGCGAAAGCCTGCTGATGTAAGTAATGGTCACTGGTCACTGGCAGGCCCTTTCCGGTTCACCACTTCGTTTTAGCCAAACTCAAACCAAGGCCCTCCTGCTTACCCGCATCACATGGCCTTGTGCTTTGTTTTATCTGATGCACAATTTGAAAAGGCCCTAATTACAATGCCAAAGCCTAGGAGTGAGTTTACACCAAGGGGCAAATATCATGTTTGCCTGTGAATCAACCCACTTATTTGAGGTTTTGCCCTCAATAATTTACTGTACATTGGTGTCACGCACACGTATTTCTTCAATCTTCATTAAGAGGAAGAGCTAGGAAAGAAATCCATTAGACTGCATTACTGAGGCGATCGATTCCAATGAATGTTATTACTGATTACATTTTTTTTAGCAAAGCAATGAGTAACTGTTCAACCTCTGTCCTGCATTTTCCCAGAAAATATCAATTTGTTGCTAAGTCTTTAGCCAGTTACGGATCTTGCTTTGCTTTATGGGATATTAAGTAATGATTTTCTATTAAGTATTCTTTCAATTACAGAATGCAGTCACGAAAACCATCTGGGTAAAGTAGGCCATTGCATGATTCAGTTGATAATATTCTCTAACTGGCAAATGTCCAATGTACCATTCACTGTCTGTATTGGTATCAGTGAAAACTACTGCAGGAATAGAAATTTTACGCTAATTAAGTGAAGCAAAAATTCTAATTCAGGTTGACTGTCAGACAAATTTCTCAGCAGCAGAAAACAAATCTTAAATTTCAAGCATTTTTGCATTTATATAAGGTTGCAGAAAAAGCACAGTTCATTTTCTTGTATCTACTCTATATATACCCTTTTATACAGTGTTTGCTGTCACATAAAACATAAACATTTTGCATGAAGTTCCACATGGTAATTGGACCTGCTTGCAACATAGTATAAACAGGAATCATAAAGTCTGAGCCACGTATTGTGAGACTTGGAAAAAAAAAACCACTCTTTGGTGACCACTTCCATCACCGTTGAACTACCGGTTGTCAACAGAATAAAAGACACAAAAGTCTAAAAAAATACTCATTCTCACAAGGCACAGAGGACTGTGCAATTTATGCTAAATTTAAGTCCTTGAGCCCACAAACACTCACACATGCATTTGTGCATGCAGCTTACAAGGATCATAATTACTGTAAATCATACAGTGTATAGCACTGTTTCCCTATCAAGCTGTGTACTGTTTGGGAAGCTACTGACACAAAGAAACCACAAGCCCAAAATCCACTCCTCCCTCCCACAGTACCCTCTAGTCTCAAACAGTAGCTGACAGCTTCTCACACCTCTGTGGTTGTTTGCATCAGAACTGTCGGAGAATCCTCACCGATGTGTCAAATACTGGCATTTCTGGCCGTTTTATGGCGTGTCCTTTATAACCCCTCAAACTACCAGTGACGAGCCAGAGGCCTGAATGAAAAAAGGGCTTGCAGGCAGGCTGCGTGTCCATGTGCTGTTCATCCTTGTCTAGTGGTTTCTTAGAGCACAAGTGAGAAGAAAGAAACGTCTTTCCAGCTGAGATGAAAACAGTGAAAAGCTCAAATGTAACAGTTATTTTATGAGGTTAGTAGGCAAATATGAAAAAGATGCCCATGACTAACTCCCATGTTTTTTTTTCCCACAGATCTTTTCAGTTACTGCAACAACAACAAAAAAAAATCTCCATATTGAAAAGTCATTAAGCCTCATATTTAGTCATAAAATTTTGTTTTTGAAGTGAAAAAGTCAAAATAAATGAAACAATCTGCCGGTTGGATCAGAAAATCCCACCTGTTTTCAATGCAGTTTCAGTTATTTCAGGATTTAAGTATAAATATGTTGAAACAAGGCAGAATAAGGCAGATCGGCCCACTAGTATCAAGAAAATGACACTTAATTCAAGAAAATACTTGAAACAAGTTGATTAGCATTTGTAACAAGTGGGATTATCTCATCCTGCTGGCAGATTTTTTTTCACTTGCTTTAAGAAAAACAAGATTTGAAGACTGAATATGAGACTTTGTGACT
>OMKZ01026627.1:98820-110993 GCA_900302535.1 Neoniphon sammara
ATTGTGACTCTCCCCTGTGGCCCACAGTAGGTGACTGCCTGTGATCGGAGAGATTTTTTTCCACTGTGTTCTGGGCAAGAAAAATCAAGCTGTTTTCAATCATAAAACAATGGAAAATGTTGGCTCCACGCAGCCAGCAGCAAAAGAAAATACCGGCCCCACAAAACCACTCTGTCAACAAAAATTAAACAAGCAATATCGTAAAAAAAACAAAACAAAAACAAACAAACAACAACTGAAGGGCGGGAAATGGACTGGTTGGGGAAACTGGCACTATCCTGTCAAACAAAACAAATCTTTATAGTAGAAATTAAGTGCACATTTGCAAATACGCAAAGCAAATGTGTTATTTTACAGTTTAAACTGTCCCCCAAAATGACTTAATGCCTCTAAAAAATAAATCAGGAGCAACAGTGCCCTCTGAAAAAAGATAGTCTTACTCTAGTGTCTATTAAAGAAGAAATTAAATTCAGTGATTGGAACAAACAAGCTGATTGTTGAGTTGTGCATCATAAAACACGGTGTGCTAGATTGAGACATTGTGTTGGCTCAGAAAAATCTTCCGTAATGGGGGAGAGGAGAGTGTGAATGACTGCTCTGCCTCTGGTCAGGATGTATGTGCAGGCAGGTGCTTCCAGATGAAGACGCAGCTTCCAGATGAAGGAGCAGCCACAAAACAGCAGCGTGCACTTACAGCGCGCTGCCACAGGGCAGAGACACCATGAATGCCAGCGTTCCTACCACCATGGGCCCCATGCCATCCTGCTCTACTGAGCCCGAAAAACCCTTTATCAGCCACATGTGAGATGACACAGCTATAATGACATTGGCGGGAGACGCGCTCCCTCGAACAAAGCACTGACACACTGATACCTTATGTGCCTCAAAGCTCTGGATCTGGGCACCGAGCCGGCTTAATCTTGCCACATGTAATAAAGTTATTTCACTAATAAAAGAGAATTTGTCCAGTCATTCTAGGAAGGACTAACTTGATTATCTGGCTACACAATCTGTACACGTGCGTGCAAGCTTGTGTGTAACTGACCTGGATCGTGTCGAAGACAAACTCTTTGCCGCAGTACTTGCACGGCTGCGTGCGTTTGGGACACTCGGCCATGCTGTGCTGGGACAGAAGGCGACGCATCATCCTTGCCCCGCATTTATTCTCACAGTACACACTCTCCTGAGGACAGATGCCCTGGTGGTTCTGGGATTGAAGAAAAAGACAAAATCACAATCACAATCAGAACAGGGTCATACAATCAATCATTGGTGCAAACAGGCTGATGTTCAGGTCTGTTTGCAGTAATACAAAAAAAAATGTAAATATCCGCATTCCCTAGCTTAAAATTGTTCAAATTAAGAATAAAATCTTTCTGGAAACTATGAGAGTACATATTAGTTATGAGCTGTCTGAGATGATTATGGTTACAAATAGTGAAACCACATTTCCCAATGACTTCTAATTTAGTATAATAAAGACGTAACTAGTCAAATAATGTGCTTTATGATTAGACACTTAATGATGAGATCCAAAGGGTAAAAATGACTCTGAGAATCCCATGTAAAAGCTGAAGGTGGATTAATACCCCTGTTACTGTGTGCAGGGGAAAAATCATGTGTGCCAGTGTAAACAGAGGAGGGGCAGCCAGGTAGAAATGACAGAGGTGTTAGTGAGACGAACCCTGGGGCAGGAAAGCACATAGAGCATGAAAGGGACTAGTCAAAGCTTCTTTCCTTATGCCAACACACGTGTTATTTCAAAATACATTGACACCCTCTACAGGGAGTGACACAAGTGCACTGGACTTTCTGCCGCCTTCCACAAAGCCCGTCTTTCATATAGGCAATGGAAATATGTGGCGTCTCACAGGTTGTTTACTTCGAACTCCTGCAGCGTTATGAGAGGAAAAAGAAAAACAGGTTTGGTCTCGGTATTTACCTCGTAGGCCTCACCGGTGAACTCACTGCCACAAAACTCGCATTTGACCTTGCGCTTGGGGCAGTCGTGTTGCAGGTGGTCTGGCAAGTCACGGCGTGTCAGCTTGATGGAGCAACGATTGGGGCAGGGTATCACATTGAAGGCGCAGGTGGAGAAGTGGCCCTGAGGGAGACACAAAGAGAGAGAGAGGAATGTGTCATCAGCCAGACACACACCCTCAGCCTGGCATTCAGCCTGGCCTCAGCCAAAAGACAACACAAAAGCACGGGGCAAACAGATATCAGAAGATGCATAAGTCACAGTGTGAGATAAGGCGATGCAGATAAAAGAGGGAGGAGAGCTGACAGGGAAACTGACGGGGAAACAGGTGCAGGAAGGAAGATGCTATCAAAGCCTCTCACCTGGAGCTGCTTCATCTGGCCGGTCCAGCGGCAGCCCTCCTCGCTGTGGATGCAACGGATGGGCAGAGCCAGGATCTGCTGCTCCAGCTCCGGGTCCGGGTAGATCTGAGGAGCAACCGCAGGACAAGGTGAGCGCACCACATGACACAGGCATACAGTATGTACAATGTCAACTGTGCACAAGGAGTCAGAGGAGCTGAGACTAAGGCTGGGCAATATGTTAGAAATCAATATCACGATTCACGATAAAGGATTTTCTTTCGATATTGATAAATATGAGTGATCTACGGAAAATGGTCTTAAATATTCAAATGAATGCTTATCCCTTTGAACTGAATGGTAATTTTTGATGCGTAAAAATGCATAACAAGCATTTTTAAATGCTTGTTAAATGTTTGTTATCAGTTTAGAAAGTTTAGAAAGCAGAAGTTTGTGTCACAATATTCCAAAATCATCGTATCATCACAATATGACTGATGAGACAATTAAGTGTAATACTGAATCATCGCCCAGCACT
The DNA here is from genome assembly GCA_900302535.1 of Neoniphon sammara. Lineage (NCBI taxonomy): Eukaryota > Metazoa > Chordata > Actinopteri > Holocentriformes > Holocentridae > Neoniphon > Neoniphon sammara. The sequence continues at coordinate 101,681 of OMKZ01026627.1, forward strand.
AGTTCCTGGTCATGATGGTGGGATGTGTCAGTGCTCGGACTAACAGCCTCTTTGCTAAAGCTGCACTAGGCAACTTTGCGCACCAGCAGCTCCAAATAACAGCAAGAGTTCAACTCAATGAGATTCAGGACCAAGAAATAATGTAACATGTCATCTGTAAACTGTACGTCACACTCATGTTCACTGATCAAGTGGTCTGTGACACTAAATGGACAAGAGGGACAAAACAGCAAACATCGTCGAGTCCAGGAGCACAAGCTTGCAGCTGTTTGTAATTAAGCGAGTTTTTATTTCACGCTAAAGTTTCAGCTCCTCAATTCTTGTGGTTTAGAAATTTTCACGCTCATCATCAGAATTACTTTTGGGCAAATAGGGCAAATCTACATTGTCTCAATTGTTCTCTACAGCAGCCCGGGTTTGTGATTAAGGCTAATAAAACAGGTGCGCCATACATAGCCCTGAGGTTTAATGTATCGCCAGTTTAATGTTTTGTAGTGTGCAGCATGCCTGGAGGCATGACAAGAACAGACAAGGCATCGCTAGTCTTGTTATCTTAAAATCTCCTCTGGTTTAGGTTTAACTGGATGGCTGAAAAACAGCGGCATGTTAATTCCAACACTAAACCATCAAAAAATTGAACACGCCAAAACGAATCATTAATCGAAACACAAAAAGAGGAAGATTGGTCATAGTCATGAGATTCTGTTGGAAAATTCATCAGTTCAACATGCCTGTGGTCAGGAATGCTTACTCCAAAAGTCAAACTAACCACTGCACTAATGTTGAGTGAGTTAGCTTATGGGTTTGTGGGACCTTTGACAGGTAGAATGAGAGAGAAAGAAAGAGTGAGAGACAGACAGAGAGGGAGAGAGAGACAGACAGACAGAGAAAAGAAGGAGAGAAAATTTTCTTTGGTTACAGAGCGAAGGGAATGAGTCAGTTTTCTCCCGAATCAAACTAAATCCTCTCCCTTCAGCGCGCTGCTCTGCATGCACCTCCTTCCCCCCACGCTGTCACAAGAGGAGAGCACTGGTCAAACAAGAAAAGCCACTTCCTCAAAATGTCACAACAGCCCTCTAAACAAATAACAGCTCAATAACAGCTCAACTGTGGGTACGAGCTTTGTGCAGTCAGTACATAAACCTGCAAAAATATTTAACTGGGAACGACTGTCATCAAATTAAAAGCCAATTTGTAAAAAAACACATTTGCTCATCTAACTCATTGTTTTCTAGCCGTCGTGTTGCCTTTAATGTACGCCTTTGTCAGAGTGAATAAATGCATTACAGCATCTTAGTTAGCAAGGATCAGGATCTTAACTTGTTATAATTAATTATGAATCATATTAAACATGCCCTTTGCGACTGGTGCTTAAAATAGTCAGGGGTATAGCAGGCATATATCCTGAACATTAAAACAGATGCCGAGCTACTGTGCTTGAGGTAGCAGTCTATGAACGCTGTATAGCATGAAGCACAGGAGCTGAAGCAGATACGATTTCGCTGCCATAATCACTTTTCTTTGAGGAGAGGCAAAGGGGGAAAAATCTTCTAAAGTAAACTGAAACACTCTCTCATTGTTCCAGTCCTGGGATCTGCTGGGGACGGCAGTAATGACCTTTTAATAACCCAGTCCCAGGCGGATCAGGAGTGTAAGCTCTTTGGAGCTCCGACTTGGGTTTTATTCTGTCTGCTTTTGCCATTGCTGGCTTTAGTCCCACACTTGGTCCCCACAATACTACAACAGCAGCAGCGCTCCCCCTTCACAACTGCAACATTCCTGTTGTTCTCTCTTGGTGGAGCCGGCTTGTTGTCGGGAGGCTAAGGACAGTGTGCAAAGAGCATTACAATAACCCCGAGAGTAGACCACCAGCATGGGGTAATTTGCAGGCGACAGGGAGCCTGTGCGGGCCTTGGTAAATAACAACGTCTGACAGGTGTGCTAAGAGCACATCCTTCCTGTGAGGAGTCCAGGCTGCCAGCGCAGTGCAGCACAACATGCAGACCAGTGCTGCTGCCCCACTGATCTGGCTCTTGCACTGGGTTAGTGGCTCTATAAGCCAGTTCAGGCTAAAGCTAACTGCATGGAACAATTACATATAGTGGCGTATCCTCCAGTGGCTCCATAATCAGTCAGTGCCAAAAAGTGGTTCAGAAACAGAGATGATCGTTTGCTGTCTATTGGCTCTCTGATAGCTTTCACTGAAAGCTTGAAATTCTCTCGCGCATAGTTCAGAATTAAGCCCTTATCCTCGTGTTGCACTCTCTCACTTTACAATGGAGAAATCACGTGTGAGAGAGACAGCCTTTTACTTTGAATACAGTCAATCACTATCTTTTTTCCCCCAAGCGCAATCTGATTAACTACTTTATAAAGAAAACGGGGGGAAAAAGCCAGAATTCAACAATAGAGGTTTGGATATATGGTGTGCTTTCCCTGCAGTGGCAGAGATTTAAGGGAAAAAAACAGAGTGGTTTTAACAAATTATCTTCCCTATTTCAATCAGATCAACCCAATGGTCTGCTTTCCCACTGTAATGAAATGAAATGCAACCTTTGACTTTGGGTTGCGAGAAGGATTATTGCTTCTATGTTACATTCAAAATCCGTCCTCTGAGATTCTTTGGTACAATGCTTGCTTTTTTTTTTTTTTTTTTTTTTAAATCATGGTTGGTACCAAGCTGCAACATTCACAGTCAAAGTCACCATCCCAAAATGGTCCTCCATCAATTCTGGCATTCCAACAGAAATGAATGGCCTTTGATTCATTAATAATCTAAGTAGCAGAGGTACTTGTCTCTCTGGTCGTATATCCAAATTGTTTCTAGATTTGATGTAACTGGGTTATATTCACACCTGGGATTAAAATGTGTTTCCAGCGTACACAAAGACATCCAATTTTTCTTTCCCTTGCCAAAACGCTGATTGTCATGCATGTCACTGCCTGTCCTAATATTTTCGTCCTTTAAAACTGACAGCATACACACACACACTCACACACACACACACACACACACACACACACACACACAAACCTCATCATGCCTGCTTCCCACTCCTATCCTAACAATCCATTTTTGACGAGCATGTTACTGTCTGAGCTGCTTGACTCCTGTTTTGATTTGCTTGTTTGCTTGTTGCGTTAGTGCACAAAAGTTCACTTCTATTCATGTAGTTTTTAAATGTGGACTGGCACTGCACTGCATTTACTTGTTTTAAAGGAATACTTCACCCAAAAATTATAGCTTTTGTGACATTTACTGACCCCAAGTTGTCTTGAATGTCCAGTAAAAAAAAGGTTTAATCTTGTGCCTTACAGAGAACCAAGGTTCTAAATACTTTAGGTATGACATAATGATAAATCATATAAAATATATAGTTTTGGGTGAGTTATTCCTTTAAAGTGGCCAAATTTGTCCCTGATCATCTCTGGAGGTCATTTTGATGACAGGATCTTCAGTGCATCCTTTTTTGTGTTATCTATTTACAGCCACCCAGGACACATGTTAATGTCCTGTGTAAAGGGGGTTTGTGTGTGGTCTGTGTGTGTGTTGGCCTCTGGGCTGAGAGCAAGGGACAAAGTGATTCATGTGTCCTTCATACCCACAGTTAAAAGTTGCCTTATCTTAGTATACCGGCCAGAGTATAGAGGGGGAACATAAATCATACATTATAATACACAGATTAATCAGACAGTGCAGTTCTTGGATTATCTAACTACCAAAGCTATGTTTTTCAACAGAACAACATTTGAGGTGAACATTATTTAGTTTTAAAACAACCAAGTATTAAGAACACATACATGCTCCATTGTATTAATCCACGCACAGTATATTCTCAAATTACATACTTCATTTCATCTGTCAGTGTGGACTTAGGAGTGAATGGCAGTGTGTTATTATAACCATACCTTGGCATAGTCCAAGGGCAGCTGGTCCTCTGGACACTTGAAGACGCCCTCACTGTAACACAGAAGCAGAGAGGATTCATTATTAGCATTGCTGACAAGCGATGCAAGAGAAAAATGCAGATAGTAATTATATGCAGGCGTCTGAATACAAGAGATGACAACCAGTTTTTAAATTGCGTGGAAACTCGTTCAGCATTTATTTTGATTGCTAACCTCCATTACAGAGGAACCGATTCTAAATGGCACTTCTCTGACTGCCAATAAGAGGAGGCCTTGGTCTTATTCTGTCTGTCTTCAAAAGCATTCTTAATCGTAAAAGTTCTTTGACTCATCACATTATGTGATGGACGGACACACACACACACACACAGCACGACTCTTTAATGTCATTGCTCTTTTATCTTTTTCTCCCTCAGAGGCTACATTTTCACAAATTCAGTTTTCAGAGTTTTACTACCAGAGAGGAAAAGAGCACAAGTTGGATCTTGATCTGTGTATCTATAATACATTAAGGGATCGTGCACCCCCCTTCCCAGCTATTTTTACTATTTCTCTTTCAGCTTTCAGTAAGGGTTTAATTTTTGCCCTTGTTTCAATGGGTGGGTGACACTGTGTGAGTCTTAATAGCCTTCCAAGTTGTGCTTTTGAGCGTAAGGCAGTATGAACCTCGTCTTCCCTCTCCCTCAGGAAAACCTGATTTCTGATTTGCCTGTGCTATGCTGACACTATTGGGTCTGAGCAGCATCCTCCTTGTTCTTTTTCTCCTACAGCAGCACAAACCCAAATTAAGATCTGAACTCTCGTTGCACTAAAGACCCCACACAGTTACTGTAGTGCCACCAAAGAGTCTCCACTAGCCTGTTTTAGAGCCAGATGAGCTGGGTGGCACGGCTCATTAGGGCAGCCCTTTGGCAATGCAGCACGTCCCTTGCCTGATGTCATCATGAAATATTCACAGTTGTAAATAATGGAGGTTTAGCGGCAGCCACTGGAGTTCAGCAGAATCTAGGCTTGTAACAGCACAGCAAACCCACACAAAGATGCTGTAACAACATGCCGGTGGTGTTGTGATCGTCTGGAGACCCCCTGCTGCCCTGGATCACAGAACTGGAGGAGAATCTGGAGGAAGGGCTAAAAAGTAGCTAAAGAGATCTACTACACATGCTGCCTCTATGGTCCACAAAGTGTAGAATCAAAACGCTGCTACAGTAGACCGTTTTCATTTTTGGCTTGACCATACTGACAACTTTCAGGTTCATAGGGACATTTTTTGCTACCAATGCCATAAAGTACAATAAAACAAAGGTACAGAATTGTGTTTTGCTCAAAAGTCACAAGCCCTGCAGCCTCAACTGACCTACCATGTGAAGCAGATAAACAGGCCAATTTTAATGAAGAGACTTCCCATATCCCTACATTACGCTTAAACTAATTAAGGCACAATGATGTGCACATACTAGGGCAACTGTTTGTCCCTCAGTGCTTTAATTTGGTTGGCTGCAGTGTCACCTGACCGTGGCCCCCAGAGGCACTGGGACATGTGACAGGACACGAGTGTGTGTGCACTTCGCCCCATCTACCCAGCTGCTATTAAACCAGGGAATGTAGTGAGGGGGGATGGGAGAAGGGGTTTGGATGGAGAGGGAGGTTTGATGAAGGAGGGGGGCAGGATATAGCGGAGGGAGGTTAATGCATGACGAGACAGCAGTAATTCGCCTCCATTAGGGTCACTGTGTCAGCAGGGAGCTGGAGACCAATTAACAAGCCACAATGAGCTATAAAAGAGAGTCAATCGATTAGAGGCTAGGAAAGCCCAGTCAGCACAGCAGCTCAGATGTAGTGTGAAATCATTTACTCGTTGCCATCATTGAGGAATCATCTCTTTGTATGGAGATAAAAGTCAAGACGGGTTTCACAGCTATGGGCTGTGTGTAGGTGTAGGGAACACTGCCCGTCCCGCAACTGCACAGCGAGAGGAAATGGAAAGCGACAGGCTCTCAGTCGTGGACAGGGGCGATGTAAGCACAGGCAGGGTACAGCCAGCGGCCCCGTCCAGCTCTGGCCCCTCATCTGACACACAGAGAGGCAGACAGGCGAAAAGAGCCTAGTCACAGACTGTCAGGATAATTCCCTCCCCGGTCGCAGAGAAAGTCCCGCAGTCACACATTCATGTGTTTGGGCCACTGCTGATAATACCACTCGACTCTCTTGCTCACTTGCTCGTAGAGCTCACTGCCTCTTTGTGACAGCACATTAGCAATGAAAGGTAGGGCCAATGCGTAAGAAAACTTCCCATTCAATTTCATCCATCTTTCCTCCTTGACTATGACTATCTGAAGGCTTCCTTACACAGGAATGGGAGTAGTAAAGTTATGAGAGGATAAACTTGAATTGCTACACTGGCGAACGGAAAACTATTGTGTACAACCTTGCAGGAGGGACCGAGCACCTTTACTTGCCACTTCACAAACACACGGTCTTTTGAAACAACTCTTTCATGCAAATGTTTGTCTACAATGCTGAGATAGTGCTTTGACCACGGTTCCCAGCCTAGTCAATGAATATCCAGGGTGAGAAACTGATAAACAACCGTTTCAATGTCGTCTTGAAGCAAAAGGAGGGGACCAGCTAAGGCCTGGACAGTGCATATAATACAATCACCACATTAAAATTTCATTGCCCCCCCAGCACCGTGAGAGCAGAACGGGCTCTACAGCTGTTCTGTTGTGGAGTCCATCATGAGATGCAGACCTGAGGTGGCCCCGGAGCTAAATGTTCAAATCACCTCACATTCCATGGCAGACAAGGATAACCATCTTATTGTCTAACTTAGCATGTAGCAAAAGCACTAATTAGGAGCAGTTCTCCTCAGTGACTGAAATGCATCCACTGGCAGAGTCCATCATTCCCTTGCACCCTAAAGCTCAGGCCCCCTTTTCCACCTCCCCTCTAATTGTCCCTTCTCTTCCCCCGCCTCAAATCTTCTTTCAGGCGCAGATTAAACAGCCATCCATTCATCCAGTGATACCAGTGAGGACAGCCGTCACAACATGCTTCGTCACTTTGCATACGCCTCCTGACAGGCAGACGGTGAGAAGGACAAATCCCCCAGGTTTAATCTTGCCGGTGGACAACAGAGCTGAGTCTTTCAAGCTACAGCCACCAGCTCCAGGCCACACAGAGAGGACGTTCAAACGTCTCACAAACTAAGGCCACTGACCAGAGTACAACCTTGAAACCTGCTCTATGTTGGCTAGCGGAGAGACTCCCAAACAGCCCCTCCTCCCTCATGTTTGCAATTGTAGCGGGCAAGGCTGTAGAGACCCGCTAAACAAACAAAATCAAAAGCACAAGAGCTTTGGAGAGGCGAAGTCTGTGGCACATTAACACTCTAAACAGACCTCTGCCACCCTTGTCAGACGAGGTATTTTCTCATACGCTCAGATAGCATCGGGAGCCTTGACAAGGCTCCCTGGTAGGCTTTCTTATCTCCTGCTGGAGCTTACCACCAGGTTTTATGTTCATCCTCATGAAAACCCCCCTTTTCTTTCATGTAAAAAGCTGGATTAACTTTTATACACAAACAAAACCTTAAATGTCATCAGCCCCCCCCCAATCCCCATTCAGGACTTCGTGGCTTTCGGTCTCCCAGCTGATCCCAATTCCCTGCCTCTGCTCTCAGGAAGTTGGGAGAAAACAGGAATTTTGTTTCATCTCAGATGGAGTTCTTATAATCCCACAAATCCGTCTTTTTTCTCTTTTCTTTTTGTATATGTGCGTGTGAGACTCTGCACAGTCATGACTTTCTTCTCCCAAGCCTTACATTTTGAGAAGTAATGGCCACAGATATACATTACTTTACAGTACATGACCACAACATTAAAGGGAAACTCTGCCCTTGGATAGTTTTACACTTACATCAATTTTTGATATTCAATGCACTCTAACTGTTATCGTGTGGTAAAGTGTTGTAATTTAGTGTTTTGGTGTACCCACTTTCCCACGGCCTTCCCTATCTTTTTCTTTTCCAGTCAGTGATCTCCTTTATTTCCTAGAAAGCCTTTCAACAACTACTAGGCTGAACTTTGTGCATTCACTACATGTATGGGGTGAGACTTGAGAGTGATGGCAGTAACCTAACAAGAGTTTCTCCAGTCAAGGAAAAGCAAGAGCCGCAGCCCTTTCTCAACAAGCAACATGTCTTGTGGCTGCACAGTATTCTGGTTTATTGAGGCTATTGTCAATGGAGAAGTTGGTATCTATTCTTCCTCTATGATGTAATTCTTTTTGTATGATTATTGAACATTGATGCAAACTGTTAAGCCTAGAAATTAAGCAAAAGCTTAAGAAAGACACCAAAAGATACCAAAAACTGATATTTACTGTTGATGTTTCAGTTTGCAGAAGTCCATTATAGCTGCACAGGAAATATCTCATTTGGCCACTTATCCACAGGAATAGGACAAATATACCACCAAACAACAAAATGAACCCAGAAATGCATAATACACCACCAATAGCTGTTTCTTGACAGAGCTCATGCTTTTAAGTGGATTGTTCCTTTAACACAAGGTGTTTATGATGATATCAATCACATGGCACATTACCAAACATATCATTAAATTTTAAACAGTACATAAGTGGAGGCACAGCACGGTAAAGGAAAAACTGCCTGTCACTTGAGTCAAGCGGTCTGCCCCCATGTAAATTTGAGCTGTTGATACAGCCTTATCAATACAGAGATGTCTGTTAGTAACCCACAAGAGAGTGCTTAATAATGAGCTTATGTTGATGCTCGAAACTACGCAGCACTGAATTATCACTCTCCTGTAAAGAGGCGATGAAGACGCTCCACTGCCTTAGCTAAATGATTTTTGATTCAGAGGCAAAGTTGATTAGCAAAATTAACCTGAACGCAGTCTAGGTATGTGAATTTGTCTTTAGGGGAAAAGCTGCAGGTGGTGGCGGGCGCAGAGCAGCTGTACCCTTCATCCTCATGACTGGATGGAGCAACACACTCATCAGTTTCCAGCGTATCCCCTAAATGAGGTCGACTGACACTGGGTGGTGTTTCTACCTGTGGAACCTGATCCACCACGAGGACAGAGCTCCCTTCCCCCTCGCTTCACTTGGCTTTCAGCCTAGATGTACAGAGGCTCACCCCAGCCCTCTCATTTGTCCCAAAAGGGAGGAGCAGCTTCTACTTTTCAGATCATGATGACACACTAGCACACAGGTGGACTGGCTCCTCCTTTACAGGCTATGTGTGTGGTATATCTACAGAGGATGGTGCTATGACGGTTCCCTGTGTGAAATTTAATACCTACAAGATTAGCTGTCCATAGCTGTCGAGCGATGTCTATAGTTATTAAGGATTATGATGTGCATAAGCCTTCTGACCTTT
>OMKZ01026627.1:111013-144945 GCA_900302535.1 Neoniphon sammara
CTGATGACGCTTTCGTTAGCCACTCATAATCTGAAGGCAGCTCTCATGTCTGGGAACAGGCCAAGTCACTTTATTCTAAGTATTTTTCAAAATATTGCATTATGTATTTTACCAATCCCCTTAACAAGCCCGAATAATGCTAGAAACAGCGAATGTATTATGCTAGTTGCATAAAATTACTGTATGCCAAAGCTCTAGCATTTGCACCAGTGACCAGACAGAGAAACCTCTCAACTCTTGAAGATGATTTTTGTGCCAACCGGTTGAGGTAACCAATGGGCCAGACAGCAGTCGTTTAACTTCGTTTATACAATTTGGTTTTTGATGGATCACAGGAACATGACAGCTGAGTTTGGAAGAAAATGGCCCGTGGTGCATGCTTGTCCAAAATATGCCACCTGTAAAATCCCATCTGACTTACACTGCTGGTCACTGAGGGCCACTGGCAGCTGTTTCATATGAAGTAACAACGGCTGACAGTCTGTAGGTCATGGTCATCAACAAGAGAGAGAGAAACTACATCTGACTAAATGTCAGACAACCATAAAAACAGCATAAGAATGAACTATGGTTCAATGGTTATTACACGCATCTACATAAATCTAGCACATCTAAACTCTTAAGAATAATTTAAAAGCTCTATTTTATGCTTCCTCATGCAGAAAAGAAATACTATTTTTACTGTGTTGCTTTGCCAAAACAGGCAAAAATGATGCAAGTGGAAGAAAGAGACTACTACGAGGACGAGTGTGTGGGTGGATGTCTGGCACTGCTTCCCTGGCTTCTTCTCCTGCACCCCATGTAACACATTCACTGAGAAAAAAAACCCACTGTGGACCAAGATGTAAAAATGTATCAAACCATTAGAGGATGGTTTACTACGAGCTACATTGTGCTGCCCACAAAACGTGAACAAAAGAAAATGGATTTTGGTACTACCAGGGATAGATCTTTTTCCACTCTTCCTTGCTGTACACCTACACAGGGATCATTTTGTGACCAGAAAAACACTGCAGATCACGACTATCAGGACACCTGAGGCCATCCATGCTCATGCAGCCAGAGCTTATGTAATGATATTCATTTTTCCTTCCGGTTCTCCTAGGCCTCACTGCAGTGACATTTGTGAGCACAAGCCATCTGTGAGCTAATTCACACAGTTCTAAAACATGCAAAAGGTTAACAAAATATCAATTTGTTTATTCTTTAAATGTCATATTTGTTTCAAAGCCATAGCACAAGCAGCAGATAAAGAGCAATATTTTTTATTATTAAACGTATTTATTAAACTCATTTATGTTTTAACCCAAAAATTGAATGCAGGCAACTGTTAATTTGCAGTTAATACTGCAATAATCCTAATAGCGCCATTATCACATAATAGAGAAGGCTGAAATGTTGGGTTTTCAGAAATATAATAGCTGAACTGATAATCTAATAGTGAAAATTACATACACGGCAATTACACCATAGGTCTCCATTAAAAAAGAACAACAGTATATATGGAAGAATTATTATAAACAGCTCATCTTTGAGTAGTTTCAACCTTTACTGCCTTAACAGGAAAAAAATGCATTAATGCTTAGTAACTTTTATTAGATTGATAGTAAATTTATTATGTTTATTTATTTATTTTAGTTTATTTGTTATGTTAACAGGAACGTTACACTATTAACCGCAAATTGTTTTTATGGCGATGGTTTATTATGTTAATGGAAAGTTGCAACAAAGCAAAGGTATGCTTACTGCCAAAATGAAAACTGAGTTAGTGCCTCTACTCTCATGAAAACAGATCTACATTTCCAGGCCACAGAAGCTTTGCTTGCATAATTATATAGTGGCACTGGGTGGCTCATGAGGTGATATCAGGCAATCAATCTGTTTGAATTTGTGAGCAATTAGGCGATGACTCATCAAAATGCCAAACATACAGCTTTGAGGCACTGCCATGGTGGCAAACCTCGTGCGGCTCCCTAAAGGAAGGAGCCACCTGCCACAAGGCAAGGCAGCCGCACCGAGTGGAAGAGAGGAAGGATGGATGAATAGATGGAGGGAGGGTCAGAGGGAGGGGTGCAGCCATCTGCAAACTGAGCGCAAGCCTCTGAGATGCCATAATCCATCCTTAAGTGTGCGAGGAGGAGAGACGGCGCTTACAAGTATTCATAATCCCTTGCACTGTCTCCTTCCATCAGTGTGATTTGGGCTCTGACATGGAGTCTTTATCAGGAAAGGGAGGGGTATGGAATCTTTATGACATGAAATGTTAATCCAGCACTTTTTATCACGCCTCATTTACTGACTCTGTTTCTTTACATTGATGTTATACTTATAATACTATATACTTATCACATACTGTATCTTTTCGCTTGTATAGTTGTCACATGCGCTAATCTTATAGTTTCTTTGGATCCTCCTAACCTTGACTAGTGATATTCAGCAGGTCAGATTATGAGTTTCCCACCTTATTAAGATTGCTCAAAAAGGTATGAACTTCAGTCTGTTATACATTTGCATACTTGCGCGGATTGTTTTCTACTGCTGGCCGATATACATGTGCTTGACTGACACTCAAATAAATAAAAGAGCAAATGTAATGCAATGTTGTCGGATCTTTTTTTTTTTTTTTTTTTGCCCTGTTCAATTTCATCCCCAGATTATATGCTGTATGCAGGAGGTACAGGAAAATCAATCCACTTTCATTAACTGCTGCTGATCTGGGCACATGGTTGGGGGGATGGTGGTGAGAGTAAAGTCCCATCAATTCTAGCAGGAGCTGAGCTGTGCATGCATGAGTGCAGCACCCTCACCCACACAGCAGAAACAAAGTACAGACAGCAAAATACCACCATAAAAGAGGCACATGCACAAGTAGACATGCACTGCTTACATGAAAGGAAGGCTTGAAAGAGGCTGCTTATGTTTGATCTGGTGGAGGGGTGGGGATGCTGGAGGACTACCCATGAGCACCAATGAAAGTCCTGAGGTTCTCACATGTCACACATGTGAGAAGGACCTACTGGTCTCTGAAGAAGTGCTAAAAGCTGCTATAAAGGTAGCCAAGGTGTGAAACACCCCACTCTCCACTTTACTACCCACTGTGACACAATACTCACAGATGCAAAGATTCAAATGCCACAATCAAGGGCTTCATCATCTGTTGTGCAGAACCTGAACAGGAATGGGAGTAGCTGTATGCTGTACATTTTCCAGACGCGTGTAAATTTTGGTTGTTTTAATTAGAGATGGGCAATCTAATTTTAGCCTGGCTTCAGAGGGCGGATGTCTGCTCAAAAGGGTGATCTGCAGTGACGATGCCTGTCTTTGAGGGGCTGCGGTGCTGCCACACTAATCCTGTGGAATGCCGACGTTGGACCGAGGGGCTTTGAGATTGACAAGGAATCGCCTGGCCTATTAAAAGCTGAACTCTCAGTTGCTGCCTGCTCACTGTATGCACATGACATTTTGAAAAAAAAAAACAGTACTAGCCACAGACGTCTCATTTTCCTTGAAACACGGTTAATAAATCAGCCATGGAGTCAAAATCGTCAAGAGGCAAGGCATGAAATCGCAGCACTAATACAGATTAAGTGTGGAAGCAGCAGCACGCTTCAGGCCATTGTACAATCGGCTGATCAAAATAAAAGTAGATTGATGTTGTGGATTTTCAATAAGGCTGTGGCAAAAAGGTGAGTCATTTACAAAGCAAACTCATAATTAACTGTGTTAATTGTGTTTGCAGGTGTTTGGCTTGAGGGCATCTTCTGTTATATTTACCTTTGGATTTACGCAGTTCTTTTGATTTTAATTGTCATATGTTATATGTGCAAAAGCTACTTGGAAACAGTGGCTAGATGTATTTTAAGTCTTCCTACCACATTCTGACTTAACTCAGGTATTCTTGATGCAGAGGATATCTGACAAAGCAGTGAGGGAGCAGCTGTATAAATCCAGAGATGAGAGTATCAGCGGGCTGCTTTTCCAGCCACAGACAAATTCTTTTTCTGATCATTCCTCCGAACACATTTTTTCAGATCAGTAAGGAAACTCTTTGAGGAATCAGTTCCTTACATATATACTCTGTACATGCGAGTTGGGAAAATAAAGGTTTAACAGCACCAGGGAAGGTTTCCACTCTAACAGCAGTGGGGCAGCCTTGAAATAAAAAAGACCCATCAGTCAAGACTGAATTTAGAATCTCAATTAAGACAAAAAATCATGGGAAAGCAAAAGAAATACTGGGTTCTATTTTAAAAACTTGCAGCTGTAATGGAGTGTAGCTCCTCTCCTCTCACACAGAAATCAGCCCTGACACTAAATCCCAGCAGAATTTTGTGTTAAAAAGTCATTAAGATTTAAAAAGGATTTTACATCTGGAGGTTTCACATTCCTTTAACCAATTAAGATGTCATGTATGAGGCCATCACATAGCAGAATAATTCACAAGCTATCTCCTAAATTAAGTAGTGTGGACTTCAGAGTGTTGACTTAAACCAAGCAAACGCCTTTTGTCAAGACAGTTCGTGGAGAAGAGTCAAGATGAATACGCAGATGACTGGTTAGCTGGTTCTAACAGCAGCATTATTCCTGCGTAATGATCCCCTTGTGATATCTGTAGCGTTTGTTTTATGAGTTTTAAAACTGCCAAGATCTGTTTCTCCCAAAAGCTAAAAGGGACAGTTTCATTTTGACGTGAATTTACTCCATACTTAGCCACCACAGGCAACACATCAATCAGAAACCACTTAAAGGTAAGGTTTCACGATCTTGCTTACTAGAACGGCTGCAGCATCTATGAAACTGTGAGCTCATGGCACTAGAGGGAAGGGTGAGCCATCAGCTCCGTCTTGATTTACCTGCTCACATTATAAATCACAGTTTATAGTCATTTTTTCTGACTGTGGGTTCAGTATGCCCTTTTGTAGAGTCTATTAATTGCTGTTCTCTGTGCCAAGGCCCATGGCAGACAAGGCAGACTACTATTTTTAATGCATCGGAATCAGTGCTCCTCATAGAAATATCGCTCTCATTAGCCATCAGTTAAAATAATGCCTTTATTGTGGAGTGACTGTCATTCCTTGGAAAACCAGTAGAGCAAATATGTGCCATAAAAACAAATGCATCCCTTCAAAAAGAATAAACACATTTTCGGAAGAGGCCGTATTCTCATGAAATGTATTCATCAAGATGTGTTAAACACAAAGATTGAAATTTAAGCAAAATAACGCCAACCACAATAACACCCCATAGCAGGTCCATGTTGTACGAATCCAGAAAGCAACTGACCAAAAGCAGATTACTTCGCCATCTCTGCATTGCCTCTCCCCTCTATCCTGACCAACAGCAGCAGGTGGGCTGTCCAGATAATCCCTCCAGCCAATAATATCTTATGGTCAACAGATCTTTCAATTAGCCTGCATCTGCTCACCCTGTAGAAATAGGATAGAAAATCCCAAAATCTGCAAACATGACACATCAAAAACCACATTTATCAGTCTCAGATTCAGTTGTTTTATGTCTGTGTTACATGGTTATAAACAACAGCCTGCTCATTAGCAGCTGTGATATAAATTATCCCATTTTAAATGTGTTAACACTTACTCCACAGTCTATAATAAGTGTTGCATCCTTTATTTTCGATGTAAAGGCTGGAGTAATGCATTTGTATCCACTCTGTATGTAACACTGGAGAACAGAAACATCCCAGTTCTTCTGTTTAGCAAGCCACTACTGATTCGATGCCCTGTTTCGGTGCTTTGAGCAGAAACTCTATCAAACTATGGGTAACACCAAAAAGATCAGCTCTGCAATCATTACCCAGATGTCTTTTCTTTCCTGTCCTTCCTCGATAAGTACACCACAGTGCTCTGCTCCACATGCCTCTTCAGCTGACCTCATATGTATGTGTGAGATAGCAGGTGTGGGTAAACCATTATCAGCTTTGCAGTGTGAGGAAGTTATTTTAGTCCGATCCCACAGGAACATCTTTGGGAAAATGTGTGACGCGCTCTGTGACACGTTCATTAATTAGCAAGAGGCGGCGGAGAGTTGCTTTAATCCTGCAGGATCATAAGGAGTATAAACAGCAACACAATGACACAACCTGACTGATTTTATTAAATGCCTTGAAACTGATTAACGCAGAAGCAGCAAGTGCTGTAACACTTCCACGCTGCCAGAGAGTATCTGAGATGGTGAACTGAAGCCGGTGCGGAATTGAGACAGCATAATGATTCGACTCCATTTGGATTTTCCCTTGTCAAAGTCTACAACCTGCCTCCGCATGACTCACCGTTATCACAGCAGAGTGCAGGGAACACGTCCACAAGTCTTATGTGCGTGACTCACAGGCTTCCTCGTAGGAAGGAATACTGCAAACTTTCCTTATAGCCTCTTCAAAAGTCTCTGCCTAAATGCTGCTTACCTTCAAAAAGTATTCAAATAGATGCCTTACCCTGACACTTTCCTCCAAGACATCGAAAAGAAAACAGCATTATATAATGTGAATTTCTGTTTCCTGTCTCATTTGCATTTCCATTGAACTGCCAGTGGAAAAGCTCCTTTTCCTGATTTGTCAGTAAGCTGATTCAGGGCTATGAGGTGTGCACATCACTGGCAGTGACAATTTTAGGTCCTGTGCTTCTGTGTCCATGGTAACTGTGAGCGAAGGTGAGGCTTTTTTTGTGCGAGAGGGAGAGAGCAGTTGGCAGACAGTGAGCCAGGGTCTAGCTGCTGGAACACACACAAACACACACACGCGCGCATACACAAACACAACTGACTCTCACTGCTGTTATAATCAGGAGCTATAATCATGTCTCAGACACGCCGTGGCTCCTGTTTTCCTCATTAATCTGAATCTGCAGAAAACATATAGCAAGAGCCAAAACAATAGGAAAACACAGTCCTTGGTCTCTTACATGCTCTCCTGTGTCTGAGAAATCCTATTGTGATCCAGCTCCGAGGTGCGGCTCATGCACTTGTCCACTTCTCTTTCTGAGGATGCAATTTCTTTGTTTAGCGAGGCGAGGTGGTGACGTCACATCACCTCCTTTGTTTCAAAACGCCTCAGCTGCATTGCTCCTCGAGCATGAATTCTTCAAACTGCCCCTGTTGCCGGGAGCAGCAATGAGGTGAATGATAAGATTTTTTAATGAGCACGTGAAAGAGCAAAGGGAGAACAAAAAATAAAAGAATGAGCACTAAGTACAAATACTACCTGCTATAATAATAAACTATTTGAGCAAAGAGGACAGTTTTTCTGCAACAATAAAAATTTGTTTTCTTATTTCCTGACAGATATATCACATGCAGTGTTGCAGCTAAACAAACATTTTTCTCCACTAATTTCTAAAAGAATCTGATGAAACAGGTAAAGGTGTTTCTTGGATTGGGATAGGGCTATCCTAATGGTGCTTTTTTTGTTTTTGTTTTTTTGGTCAGGCTTCTGTGTTTGTCAAACATGGATTTGCATGAAACTGCTCATACAACAATAGCCACGCAGGTTGAAGTATACCCTTTGACCATGCTTTGTTGTTGCTTGGCATCTAACTGAGGTCTCCCACTGATCAATTCACAACGGTCAGCCAATCACATGTCACTTCAAGGGTTGATGGGCTGAGAAGGGCTGCAACACAAGCGCTCCCTCATCCTGAACGAGCTGATTGAATGATGCAGCTGGACACGCACATGACAGAGTGACTTCCTTTGCAGGGCTCTTGCATGGGATCAATAGCGTGCCTGTGCAGGGGGAGGAAGAAGGGGGCTCTGAGCATTACACTGTGTTGACATATCTGAAAATGAGCTGCAAGAGAGATCCTGAGACACCACACAAGGGAGTTAGTGTACTTGAGCTGTTTGGTTAGAGGACCACCACAGTAAACAGACCAGATCTGATGAGAGGAAGATAGAAGAGTCTCTAAGTCCTGGCAGGAAGGAAGGAAGCCCTCATCACAGATCTTTCACTGGCAGCAGGAGCTGGGCGGGGGGGAGGCGGAAAGGATGAGGGCAAATGGGCAATGACCTTAACATTGATGGGGCCCCATGGATAAATGACTATAATTCAGAGTGTGTATGCTTAAAGTGAAGGGCTTAACTGCTCTGCCGACACCTGTTCTGCTCTATAGAGGAGCCTTTCACTGAGACAGGTGCCTCGGCACCGAGCCGCCTCCTTCCCCTCCCTGACTCGCTCTCTGCTTCACTCCCAGCTGCTCTCCTTTCAGACCTCAGACACAGATTCCTCACATGCCTGGCTGTCAACTCAGCAACCACAGCAATGGTCACTCAACTGCCCGCTACCAACGACAAGTCCCTAATATAAACAAGCTCTCCGCCACTATGTCTCGAAAGCATTTTCTCATGAAGTTGACATAGGTGATAAAGTGAAAATACAACTGTATCGCTGTGTTTACACTGTTAAATACTGATTTGCTGGGTACTTGTGCACACATAAAACAAGAGGCTGACACTTTAACTTGTGAAACAGCTTTCCTTGCTCTATCCTAGTACCATATTAGCCCAGTAGAAGAAGTAGGTTAAGTTTAATTTCTGTATGAATAAAAAACTTGACATTACTTTGGTTACGATCATCAGTTTGACTCAAATTAAAATGAAATAATAAGGTGCAACAATATCAGAGTCATCTTATGACACATTTTCTATTTCCTAATTTGGAAAATGCACGTGGGCTTAATAAATGTGGGCCTGATGGTGCCTGACTCTGCATTCTTCTAGAGCAACACCCTGTTTTAGAGATTAAATTATGCACAAAATTTTGACATGAATCAGAAAAAATGCATTCAGCTGGAATAATATATGTGGGAGCGTGAACATGTGAGTGCTGCTAGACGCATGTGCATGTGTACAGTGGAGCTGTCAGCTTCCTAACCAGTGCAGTGACCTGTGCACAACACAAACAGTTTGGGGGAAGTCAATTAGTACAAAAAGGGAGCAGAGCACAGATGTAGCCAGACTGAGAACTGCAACGGTTTTGAACTGCAAGGCACAATCTGCTGTGCTGTATACCTTTCCACTTCTGCTGCTCAACCTTAAAATGGCCATTAATGGTAATCTGCCTATCTATCCACCCTCTAAAAGCCTTCATTAAAAACTTCTTTTCACAGCTCTGAAACCAGACCTCTACACCAAACACTGACTCCATTAATTGTAAAGCCCTTTGACTTTGCAGGGGCCTCAGCAGATCACACATGTTGCAGCAGTGCGTGCAGGGAACATGTACTGTATGTGTTAAGATAAGCATGCCTTTATTTAAGTTGGTTCACATAGCATGCATACCCATGCACGTGTACGCACTAGCCATGCTTTAGGATGTGGGCCAGTTGGCGAAGCTCCAGCAACAGGGCTGGGGTTTGGTGGCTCGGTCCCAGCATGCTCACTGTGTGCGGGGCAAGGTGCTCTGCTGCATAACTGGAATGTTTCCCCTCTTTTGTTTGGCCCAAAGGGCTGGGAGATCTGTTTAGAAATGGCCTCTTATAGTGGTGGACAAGTTGAGGCAAGTCTATAAGCAGCTCTCAGGCTGCTGCACACTTCTGCTGTTAACCTGTAGAGATGGGAGGTCTAATTCTTTCAACCAACTTAAATTACATGGGCTGTCATTTAGTTGTCATTTGTTTAATTTATGTGATCTAGACATGCAAAAATAAAAAACACCGAACACCAGTATAGTTTAACTCCCCAACCTCTCGAATACCCCAACATGATAAAAAAGAATCTCATAATGCTTTCCCATATAAATGCAAGCCAAACAGCTTAAAGTCAAATGATAGCAGTTGAACTTTGCCTTTGGTTACCATTTAAAGTTGTCTAATAATCACATTAATAATCCATAATCAAGTGTCAGATCATAATGCTGAGGATGCAATGCTATGGCGCCAGACCTACTTCACAAAGCACCAATATTTGGGTCTTCAAATTAACAAGCTACAAAAAAAAACAATGATGAAATTAATTTTCATTGATTTCATTCACAAATGAATTAATATGAATCAATGATTGAAACAATCTGTGGAGAGACAGCGCACGTAACGGGAACTGGACATTGCTTGACGCAAGTAACTCAGGTGTATGAACTGAGACCCGGGTTGAAAAGTATTTCTTTTGACCCAGTGGACAGAGCAGTGTCACAGCAGCTTTGCGATCATTAGCAAAGCAGGTTAGCCACAAACTGGCCTTGATTTCTAAACCTTCAAATCATTCAGAGAGCGAGTCTGGAGAGATATTTCAGTGGAGAAAATACACCTGAGAATTTTAAGCGCTCTGTGTCTTTCGAGAAGTGTGAATTTCATCCCAGCACAACTGCTTTACCTCGCTCTTTACATTCACAGTAACAGCTGTAACAATTTGAGTCTCACGATAACATCTTACTGCAGCTGTGTGAAATGGTCAGAGCACTTTCTCTCGGCAATGTCACAGTCATCACAGCTGGATCTCTAAGGCCTCTCGGCTTCCTCACAGGAAACTCTACAAAATTACTCTACATTATCCTGAGAAGAGCCAACATCTAACTTGGTATTTCTGGGATGAGAGGGCTCTCTGTATGTGCATGGAGAACAAGTGTTTCATATTAAATTCACAAGAGAAAAAAGTGATATTAAGCAGATGAGTGACTTCACCCCTTTCTACATACCATTCTGGACATAAACAAATGTGTTTTCTTTTTGTCTGTGCTGTTAAAGTAACAACTATTGCAACCAGTCTTTGATCAAAAAGCAATACTTATTCTTGCAATCACTAATAAATTTGTTTTCTTTAGTCTGGACCACGGAGGAAAAGTTTATTTTGTTGCATTTCATAGTAGGTTCATTTGAGTGCACGCTGCCCAAATACAAGCAAACGAGGGCTTGTAAACAAATGTCACATGGACTCAGAAGTAGCTCGTTCATTGGGCAGAGTTTTAGTAACTTGCCATCCCGCAAGGGTTTTGGCAGCAGGGGGGATTGCTGAGTCAAAACAAATGGGATTCCAGTCCCTGTAACTTCGGCTAAGCATGATGGACTTGCCTGTGCTCTTTGAATATGAGGATCAGTCAAGACTGTGTTTTGCACTCAGTTCATTTTATTATCCTGGGCTTTCCAAACATGACTAACCGCTGGCTCCTTACAGTCATAAAACTTGAATTTTGGGGTTATTTCCTGGCATTGCATTGGTTCTCACTCCTAATAAACCTTACTGCAGTTCACCTGAAATAGGGCAGAGGTATCGAGCAGTTTCAGCACACACCTGAGTTTGAATGGCCAAATAAACCAAATTAAAGCAGTAAAACCTTCAGTAAGTTTGAATAAACTGCTCCAAACATGGCTAGTGTGAACTTACTTTTAGGCACGGCTCTGATTCTTACGTTCACTATGCTCTATTTCTAATTCAGCACGTGCTATTTTGTACAGGTCTGAGGTAAACAACCGTGTTAATCAGTGACGTCTCACTCGATCATTTTGTTTCAAAGTCCACGAGCGTGATGACATGCAAAATGCTATTCTTGAACATTCCGCAATTCATCACCACCCTTAGCGGTTACTGCTCCGGAAACAAGATAGAGTTTGCATTTATAGGCATCACATCACAATATCATGGTTAATGTGACTTTACTGGTACTGCACAGCGTAGGCGTATAGATACGATTAGGCACGCCTGCAAAGATAGGGTATTGATTGTTCTTTTTCCAGACACAGGCTGCTGTATCTTAAGGCAGTTTTCTCTTTGCCCGTGTCCTGCTTTTCTGTGTCACTGGCTGCTTCTATGCATTGATGTGTCAAAGTTTATTGGGCTGTTTCCAGCTCCGTCACCCCCAGTACATCAGCTGACAGCAGCCTCACTAAGAGGCCTTCACAGACCATGACTACAGAGCGGAGGCCTGAGGGCTTTCACTCAGCAAAACAGAATCCCTCTCTGTGCAGCTCACTGACCACCGTTGTAGTCAGAAATGGATGGACAGCAAAGTCCCCTTCCTCCCGGATCTCGACCCAGGATGCCTCCGCAGCCTCTGGACACCTGCAGGGGACTATGAATGTCTCTGTGATGGGACCAAGGGATGGTGATGGTAATGAACACACAGTCATTCATCAGCCATCCATGGCATGGGTCCCATTCAGATACATACACCCTCACACTGCGACACACACACAAAGCCCCAGCTGGCTAACGTGCCAGGCTTATACACAACACTGGGCACCAATGCTATCCAGCTCCATTTAAGAGACACCCCATCTCAGCAGCCAAAGTGCCTTTATATACATTCCTCCAATCAGCTGCACACACAATGAACAGAGGTCACTTCATTTGTTCTTACTGGAGAGAAATGCTGTTGCTAACCTAGATTACCCCTTGCTAACAGCTAACATCCCTTTGTCTCAGATTGCATCCATCATTCCATTTCCTCTCCACTAAACTCTGCCCCTATACACAAATAAGATCTTTATCCACTTTCTGTGGGTTTTCCCAGACAACACAAGAGACAGGGGCAGAAGCACTGATGATGCTGGTGAGGGTGCATCAGGGCTTTCACATTACAATATGGCAGGAAAAAATGAGAATCACCAGAGAAAAAACGCACTATGTGTGAAACATTAAATGAATCATCATTCCTGTTAAAAAGCACTCAGACACATTTCCTGGACTATGTAAATGAATAATAGACGCAAGAAAATCTTTCATTTCAGCCTTGTGACTCTGGCTAAGTCAGCAGTTGCACTACTACTGTTTTGAAGCCTATAGGAAGATATTATGGAGCAGAACAAACCAATTACACCCCTGTCAAGGCCAGGCCACAGCACTGTATCATTCCCACAGAGATACCACAGTAGCACTGTATGACATGGCTATAGCTCAGCAAACTCAAGATTGATGAGCCGTGAGCCATGGCATTTGTGGCATGGCCATAAGCCCTGCCTGGCCCTCAAACAGGGGAGAAATTGTTGTCGATGGCATTAAGTGTTTCTTTCTTGTCCCTGTTAATGAGGGACTGAAGTTATGGCTGCTAATACAAAGGTTTGCCCCAACCAGCATGCACTGAAATGCTGAGGCATGTGACTCATATTTGATTGCATTGAGTGTTAAGCCTTTAGGGCAGGGCTGCTTTTACCCCATGACTCTCCCTCAGAGCTAGGGCAGCCTCCAGGGCTGCTGCTCTATAGTATTTACACATTCCTCCAAGGGAGGAAACACAGCCCATTAGCATCACATGCTAACATGCCCCTGGACAGAGAGGCATACACCAGCTCTTTTCAGCATTAAGGCATGGTAATGCAGCACAATTCACTTGTGTTTTCCCCGAGTGCTTTTCAGGGAAGTTCTACTTGTGCTATCTCTTTGAAGAGGGCTAAAACATGACAAGGGAAAATATGGAATTAACCCTTTTAAAATGACTGTGTCCTTGAAAATGGAATATTTTAATTCACTGAATATCTATTTCTTGGGGAAGGATGATATCTCCCCAAATTCATAGTTTCTGAATAAGAGGTTTGTGTAGTGAAGCATTGTCACGCAGTAGCATTCATAAACTTTGGGAGGCTTGTTGCAACAGGGAGCAAAAGAGTTGAGACAGTGACAGAGCTGTCAGTGTTAAAGTGCTGGGCTGGCAAGCCTCGACTGGATCTCATACAGCCTTCAATAATTACAGGAAAAGATCAACCT
Source organism: Neoniphon sammara (assembly GCA_900302535.1). Lineage (NCBI taxonomy): Eukaryota > Metazoa > Chordata > Actinopteri > Holocentriformes > Holocentridae > Neoniphon > Neoniphon sammara. Next base: position 124,658 of record OMKZ01026627.1, read on the forward strand.
AGTTGCACAATGGGCACAGCATTAGCTAACTACTCTCTGTCAGCTTCAATAAACTTGAACTCTCCTCACAATGATACATGGTACGGTAGCCTTTGTGCTGTCCCTGAATACTGAACTGTCTGCACCCTCAACTGGCACACTTTGCTAATTAAGCCAGTGACAATGCACCCAGTCAACTTAGCTGCAGCTCTCTTTCTACGTGAGAGGAAACGTGGGTTGAAATGCTGCTGGAATATCATATGCTGTTGATATGAATATTTATTGAACATTTATTTAACTTGGCAGGTTGCCAAAGAACTCGTTCTTACTTACAGCAAAGGCTGGACTGTCTACTCTCTGGGAGACAGAAGTACTTTTATGGGTATGAGAATACAAATATTCTGTTTCCCAGAAAACATCAATATGACTAAAACAGTTCTGTAATTCTGTTCAGTCTTCTCAACACAGCTGCGTAAGCACTGTTCACCCCATAGTTGGCCAATATTGGAAATCTATATATAAAAATAATAAGATGTGTCATATTCTGAAATCATGACCCCATTAACTTTTAATATACCTGAGATCAACATTACCCACTCAATGGACCAAGACCTGTCTGATCTCACAAATAGAGTTTTATCTTTGTCTTTAGATCAAGCAGGAGCGGACTGATGAATCATTCTCTGTCGGTCCATTGAGATCCTCGGACAGCATAACCAAAGAAGAGGCAGCCATTTATTCTTTTTATGTTCAACAAAAAAAACTTTTAAAAGTAGGCAAACTTTTTATTTGTTGAATTCAGTCAGTCTGTGTGGTGGGAGTGAAAGAGTCTAAACTGGAGAAAGAACACAGAGGCGGGCAGGCCTCTGATGAGGCAGACAAAGCTGCAGGCAAAACTCATTGATCAGCAGCGATCGCTGTTCCTCCTCCCCTCCCACTGTGTATATCTGTATTTCAGCTTTTCAACCACATACAATTTGCTGCAGTTTAGAAAGCCAGAGGAAGCTTCAGGCTGAGGTGCATACCACGTACTCATAATGATGTAGCCATGAATCTGCTTCACATCAATAATCTCATATCTCCATGTGTCTCATGTCAATCTCCACTGCAGCCTTTTCACAGAACTAGAATGTCTTAAAAATTATATTTAAGCGTACAAAAGAAGGCTCTGGATTTTACCCAATATAGTTTGCAAGGTTGTTTCTCTTTTTCCTTGGAACAAGTATAGTTTAGAGTTAGAGAATTCATTCATTTGCTTGTAAGTTTCCCTCAGGGTGTCTTCAAGTTCCATCAATTAAAATTTAAGACTTTTTAAGATCTTTTTTCAGTGCTCGTTAGAATGAAATATACAGCCAATTTGCAACTGAAATAAAATGAAAACAAATGCAGACCTGTCAAAATAGATGTTTGCACCACTCAGCTGATGTCTCCTTGGGTAAACCACAACATTTTAACAACCTCTAAAATGGCAGTTGAAACTTAAAACACTATATTTAACTTTATTTAATATCATTTAAGGCTTTGAGGTGAGATAATATGATTTGTGCCATTTTAAGGCCATCACACTGCAGACACCCTGCTCCCTCCCCCCCTGCAGAGCATGTCTTAAATGAAAATGGGCCAACAGCTAATGTATTTTTGTCAAGGTGTCAAACTAGCTTTCCATACCCATCGCTAAAGCTCTTATTTGACTGACACGACATGTCAACATCAGTGATGTTTACAACATTGCAGCTGGTAGGCATGAACATAAATTATTCCCAGAACATCTAAATATGCATGGCCACAAAAAAAGAAAACAATTGTTTGGTTGCTGTCTTTGTGAATGCATAAAATCAAGTTCCATTCACAGCACAGGGAGAGAAACTCTGACATTCAAAACACTGACATGAAGTTTACTGTCTACTAAAGCCAAGAAATGTCTATCAAAGAACAGTTAATCATTATGTCAAGATAATTTTCTGTTCAAGTTGAATGCTATGGGTATCGTTGAAGTAAGTAGTAACATCTTGTCTCATATTTAGTTGTATTCAGCATTAAAATTGTGTTTCTGTTTGGCAATTTACAATTTGTCCTGGTAGTGTCAAATGCTACTGCACTGACTGAACCACCATGTTTGTGTGTGTGCTACTTTGAGATTGTTTTTTGACAATCTGAATTAAAAAAAAAATCTTTCTATAAGTTACCCATCTTGACGAAGATGTTTAGGAGATTAACGATGGATTGGAGGTCGGGGGTCTGTCTCAGACTCATGACCTTGGAGTGAAAGGTCACTCGGTGCCCCTGATGCCCTGACACCAATGAGGGAATCTGTCTAATCCTTCAGCTCAGGCAGGCTCCACTTCCCTGGTCTGACACCCCCACCCAGACCCAAAACCCAAGCAGGCACAGCCCTGGGGCAACAGCAGAGACAGAATGGGGAGGCATGGGCCCTCTGCAGGACTGACTGACACACACACACACACACACACACACACACACACACACACACACACACACACAAGCATGCACACATCACCTCTGACATTAACATAAAGCAATTTCACCCTGACAAAAAATGAAAGCAGGGCAAAGGCAAGATATGCAAAGCGATTAACCAACTGGTTACTTGAACCACTACAAGCCTGTTTTTGAAACTTTGATAATGTGGCCTATAATAACCCTCTCCTTTGACTTTCTGAGCATCCTCTGATGGGTCAGTCTAAATTCAGTTAGGTCATTTAGAACATAAAACAAGATTTGTGCTGACTATCCTCCTCTGTGCCATTTTACAGCATATCATAAATTTGTCTAAAACTGGTCCTCTCACAGAACAAGACGTTCCTCAGTCGCGTTTTTACGTTGACAGTGTGAGTCATGAGGCCGGGAATGCACTGAAGCATTTCATATGTCAAGAACAGGATATAAGAACACACGAGAAACTGAAGTGGGAGTTCAGTGTAGACATTGTGCAACTGCCACTGCACAACAGTATAGCAGAGCAAAATCACACCATTGTAAAAACCTGCGAAGGTAAGGTGAGGAGGGCACACCTACACATCCTTTATTTACTGTTGCTCTACCGAAACTAGACAAGGTTGTAGCCTTCAGTATCGCCTGCAGGGAGGTGCATCTCTCTCTCTCTCTCTCTCTCTCTCTATGTCTATCTGTCTCTCACACACAAACACAATCAGACACCAGACACAAAAACACACAACATACCTTAGAAATTCTTGCAGGCAGGTGTCACAGAAGCGGTGTCCACAGGTGGACACTTGGACAGGCTCCCGCATCGCCTTGCTGCATAGTGGACACTGGAACCTTCTCTTTGGCTTCTCCAGAAACTTGTAATCAAAGCCGGGCATCGCTGCAGGATTTCTCGCAATCGGGCCTTCGCTGCAGGTTACAGGTACAACACCTCTGTATGTCACCCCCCCGCCCCTCAGGTCCTATTCGCTATTCTGCACGGCCGTCTACGCCGATGCAAGGTTCATGTCCCTGCCGCCACCGACCGATCCGACGGATATTGAGCGTTTCAGCCGTCTTCCAGTCTTCTCCTGCAACCGGGCGACTGATGGCAACAAAAAAACACAGACAAAGCCTCGGCAGTCCCCAAACGTCGCCGCAATCACCGATTCCTCCTGACAGCCCCTCGACACGTCTACAATATAGGGTTATTTTGCCTGGCAGTGCGTGTGTGCTTGTGTGTGCGTCCCTCTTCCCTCAGTAGATGCAGTACTTACTGACAGGCTGAACACAATACATATCCCTCTGTCTGTTTAGGAGGTGAGCTCAGCCCCGCCTACTCCTCCTTGCAGGAGGAGTCAAGAGGCTACAGTCTGTGTTCACACCATTTTATCCCCAGATCTCATTTATGGGTCTTTAATTGGGCATTTGTCTGGATGCAATAGCCTATAATGGCATGTAAATGAGGTAAATTGTTTGTTATTCATGTCCGTGGATAATACACAATGTCAGGTAACCCTTATCCATACTAAGAAGACCCAGTATTGTCATGGCCTCGCTATTAAAAAAAGGGCATATATAGCCTACATGTAGAGGTCTAATGCTAAGTAAAACACACATTAATAACAATGTTTTTTGTTGTTAAAGTATAGGTCAATAATTGCACTAACTAATTGACGTAATACCTATATGAATCTATAAGTGGTGATAGATGCCCTCTGGTGGTAAAGGAGACATAAGAATGAAGGAATATTGTATTTTACTGTATTTCATGTTCATCTATGTATATATACTATAAAACATAAAACCTGGATACCGTTGTGAATAATACTGGTTGTAAAAAGGTATTTTTTTTAATTTAAAAGTGTAAGTAAGGTGCACAGCCACACATTTGGATCATTTTTCGCCTGCTATATTGCCACTTAATTACATCATCATTACATCATCATACAGGAAAGAAACTGCAATATATCTATGCTTTAACACAACTAACCCTATCATATTTTCTTAGAAGGTGATGTAAAATATTAAACATGTTTGCATTATTACATAGTATTAATAGAATTACACACATTCAATATGGTGTGAATACCCATTTGCAGATAAAATCCTAATCTTCACTAATCAAGAAGATCAGACGGGCATACACAGATTCACAAGAAGCGGTACCTCTCTTGAGTCACAGCTACTGAGTAGTCACGTTACAAATAGTTTTGAAAAATATACCATTACTTATTGGATTAATGATAAACCAATGTAAGGCAAAAAAAAAAAAAAGAAGCATTTTGAAATCTAATGAACACAAAAATGATTTTATATATACTGAATGACTGTCTGTAAGTTTATAATTTTGATAGTCACTGTAAATGTTTAATAGTCACTGTGAATGTAATAATAATTGCAGTAATTACACTAGCTGATAATTACTCTAGTGAAATTACACATTACACTAAAATTATCTGCTTAGGAATATGGGGATTTTGAAGGCTGTGTAATGCAAAGATAATCAGATTATGAGAGTGGGTAATCCAGGGCTGCAGATTATTTATTAATTTTAAGAGGGTAATTGGTAATCTGTAACTGGTTTTATTTTAAAATCCACCCTCCAGATCTCACAAATTCCTTATTATGCATGATAATGATGTCTAATTTTCTGTCTTTTGTACACTGGTCATCCATTAGAAACTAATAAATAACATTTAATTTAGCTTGGAGGAATGAAGCAGGTAATGGAGAGAGAGAGAGAGAGAGAGAGAGAGAGAGAGAGAGAGAGAGAGAGAGAGAGAGGCTTTTAAAACTGTTTTTCTCTGTCTAAATACCTTAACTTTCCTATCAGAGCCCAATCACGTCAGTCCTCCCTTCTGACACATCACACTGCATCAGCTCATTAAACTAAACATTCACTTTGTACCACACAATTTTTCAAAAGTCATCATAGTTTTTGCTGGGGGGAAAAAAAAGCAAAACTTAACTTCAAAGCTCCAGCAACCAGATGACACCTGTGAAGATCACTCTGTCTTTGAAGTGGTTTTATAATTGTAAAAGCTTTAAGACTTGTTAGAAAAGGTCACAGGCAGTGAAAATGGTGACGATAATGACAATGGCACAAAAAAAAAAAAAAAAACATTATACAAGATAAAATAAAAATGTTTCACTCCTAGATGTCTTTAGGACCCTGTTTTTGCCTGCTTCTGTTTTGCAACAGCCTAAGGTCACCCTATGAATGCAGTTTGCACGATACATATACAGACTCACTAATGATGTCAAAAATTTCAGTGAGTTACACTGCATTACACAATGCTCTAAAAATATAAAAATAAGGTTACACCATCAACTGCCTTCAGGGTTGTTTCGGTTTACTGACACTAAACGATGCATCGTTATCTCCTATGTATTGTGGACTAAATGTGAAAAAGAACAACGTGACCACTGACCATGTGATCAAGATTAGTTTGTTTGGTTCATTTGACTGATGAGTAACTAAACACTAAAGTGACAATCATTCTTTTCTTTTCCTTGCATTGTGGCATCTTTTTCACCACTGACTTGAAAGAGATCAAACCAGTTTGACTTTCCACTGGCATTATGTGTTGTTTCATGCTAACCCTGCTTGTGAAAGGACAAAGGCTCCCAAATGACTTCCTGCAATCCAACTGCAGTAATATTACCAGAACATTCCACTAGCTAACCTGCTTGTGAAACACACTCAGTTTGGCAGTGAAATCTTTGACCTTTTTTTTCCATCATATGGAATTATTATGTGACTGAAAGAAAACAAGCTTACATTTGTAGAAAACATTAGATAGAGAGTGAGAGCAAGTGAAACGCTGTGGCCGCAGCTGCAGCATGAAAGGGAATCTTTCAGCTGCTGCACGGATGGGCCTCTGGGAGAAGTTATTCAGAGGAAGCTGTCCTTCACCCTTACGCCATTGCCGGGCTTCGGGACAGCCGCTCAGTGGGTGTGGAATGTTCTTCAAGACAAAAATCACAAAATCATCTCGGGACAGGTTCCTCAAGCAAAGCTGGAAAAAAGGGAGGAGGGGAGAGTAAAACATCAAAATAGCATCTATTCTCTAGCTTTGCAAATTGTGGTTAGACCGATAAATTGGTTTGCAGATAAATCAGGTCGATATTTGGCCTTGTGTTAAATATCTAATAGGTTCCTCCCTCTTCACAGCTACATGAAAACCAGCCTGTAAAATGTCCAATGACTGTATGTTCTTTATTCATTTAACTGTTCAGATATGTTTTTTGGCAATTTATACATGTATCACAGAAACTTTCAATGCTTTTAAAATTGGTGCAGTAGATAGGTTTAGTGTCACATGATGGTCTATATTCCCATTCAGATGGTTTTCCACCTCTCAAGAATACAATTCTGGAGGAAACAGTGAAAACTTGTATTTATTGGATTGAAAATGGTGAAATTTAAAAATTTTGGGAATAGGGACAAAATATTGTTGATTGGCACCTTTGTCTAAAAATACTGGATTCTGCCTTTAAAAACTCATAAAAGTCGAACCCCATTGCAAAGGAACACAGAGAAAAATACAATGTAAGGGGCTGAGGGGTGACACCTGAATCACATCAGAGACAAAAAGCTGCTACCTCACAGTATGGCAGGAGAAAGACCTCACAGACACACTGGAGTCACCGGCTTGAGTCAGTCCCAACACCAAGCTATGACTCTGTTGTGTGAATGATAAACCTGGATAGGGGCCCAGACTAGAGAATGACTAAACAAAAGGTAGAAGCTCCAAACTGAACCAAACTCTTTCATTTCCTTTTTACTAAGTTTCTGTTGCCCCCCACCCCCCAATAAAACCCCTAGCTAAGGTCAGAGAACTTCACCTCTTGCCTGCAAATATTTTATTACAATACAACCTGACAGCAATACTGCTCTTACTCCATTTCGACTCCTATTTTATAAATAATCCTTTTAAATCAATACTTGCATGTTTATCAATATGTATCACCTGAACTATTCCATGGTCTGGTCAGTCTGGTCATAAAAGAAAATCCTTAGTATTGACCTGCAGCTCTTATGGAGCCAGTTATAGTGTAAATGACCTCTACGAGACCACCCACAGGGGCAGTCATGTTGGTTTTCAGGTCACACAGTGCGGGTCATGGGAACATTGGGACAGGATTACTAACATCTCTGTTACTTATTAGATTGTGATGCAATTTAATCTTTTCTAAATCTGCATCTATTTTCAATTTAGAATGTAGAGGGACGATTTAATCCCACTTTCATTGTTTTGTTTTGTTTTTTTCCCCCATCCACAATATCTGGCTTTTGCACTGGAGGAAAAATTGCAGCCTAAATGTCTCCTATTATTCTCAGGTAGGAATCTGTGCCCGCAGCATTTAGATCTGTGCACAGAATACAAACAGTCTGAGATCAATAACAACAGTGCACAGAGTAAGATGATAGCAAAATTTGGTTAAATTATTATTTGGGCGCACAGATAGAAACACTCTCATTAAGTAAACAGAGGATGGCTGAGATAACCTGGTTTGTTAATGTCAGTAGTACGCCCAAAAACCCAATGTTCAGCAAGCAAAACAAGGTGAGAGCCACAATTTTGAGTTACTGGCTGTAATAGGCGAGGAATAACAAATTGCCTCAAACCAAGTTAAATAGGTGCTATGACTAGAAACCCTCAGGCTGTGGGAATACAAAGAGGTAAAGATGGGGCATGGTTACTTTTCAATAGACTGTGAAACAAGCCTATAGTGATGTCTTCTCTGCAGGGGTTGGCTTTCAAACTTACAAATGAGCCCTTTCATGTTCCCAATTGTACAAGGAAAAACGTGCATCTCTGTCAGCATCATCAGAGGGAGCTTTTCTCAAGTTTAGCATTTCTTTCATTTGGGGATTAGCGATTGCTGTTAGATTTCACCACATCCCAACATTTCATAGTGTTTGTTAACAAGAAGTAATAAGTGAAATATTACGTTTCACTGCCAGCAGAGTGTTGCCATGACAACAAGCCACTGATGTCACCGTGAAAGGGTGACTCTCATCAAGCTGCACTGCCTTCGGTATCCCAGAATCCTCCTCTTTTCTTCCAAGGCGGCCACGGGCTCCCTTCCCCCAGGTATACACCTCCCCTTCTGCACCAAGAGAGAGGAAGGCACAGGTCACCGTTTCCTCAAATTCACATTGCACCCCAGGGATTCATTAATCCACACAAAATCTTTAACGGACAGCTCTCGCTCTCCTGACATGGCAGCATAATAGCTCTATCTCCAGGAAGCCAAAGCTGAACAAAGCCTTTTCTTAACAAAGAACACCTACAGGCATGGCCAGCACCGCCTGCCTTTCCCCCAAGGGAGGCAATCATTGACACATTCTGACATTTTACTGTTTGATCTTCAGCTATATTAAAGAAACAGACACATATATTTGTTACCTATTTAACATGTAGTTAAAACAATGAAAATACAAAAAAATATCAAATCTAAACGCCCCCTACTACCCACCAGATCCAATAGCTAAGGAGAAGGCATCTCCACAGGCAGCCATGGTGATTCCCTGTAGTCCGGGCACCAGGTACGGCACCCGGCTGCTGCGACGGGAGCTGCAGCCCATCTGCCCATGCTGGTTACTGCCAAAGGTAAAACACTGACCCCTCTCTGGATGAGGGGTGGCACAGGACAACAAAATACATGAGCAATGCACAAGCTTCACTTTAAAGGTTTTAAAACATCAATGTGATTGTGATGAGACTGTGAAAATAATTGTGGGTCCCTGGTATAATTACTGTAAACAAATGAGAAAATGCTCAAGATGCCTGGTAGCCTCATTCTCATGCCAGTGGTGGTGTTAGTGCATGTTTCTCAAAATTAAGACCACATTTCCTGTTGCTTTCCAATCCTAAGAAGATGTTCCTAGCTTTCTTCTTTCTTCCTCCCTGGCACTGGGCTATAAGTGTTTGTTTTCTCTATGGCTTCACTGCACAGGAAGAAGAAGAAGTTCCCTGTATTTCACCTGTAACAGCAACAGAGTGGGCCGTGCCAATGTCAGCGTAAACAATCTTTTCCATGTTCAGCGGTGCTGACTGGACGGGGGTAAAAGAATGGACCTCTTCCACCTGATTCGAGGGATTTGGCTCCTCTCCAGCAGTTATCTTATCCAGGCCAAGCTTGTTAAACCTGACCACAACAAATAACAAATCCCAGGTTCTTATAGCAGAGGCAGTTACTATTACATTTATTACATTCTTTGTATTAAGAAACAATTTGTACATATGCAAATTTTCTTAAATATGTCAGAATATCTTAAGGGTAAAATAGATGTGGGTGAATGTCATGAGTTAGCAGGAAGTAGCTGAACCACAGGTATCTGAGCAATGCTGCCTCCACTCAGAGCTCAAATGAACCCTGTTGTGTTTACTTGTGCTGCTTCTACTCACACAGAACTTAACTTCCTGTCCAAAGGCTTTTTGAGTGACAGATTAACAATGAGGACAAAGTGTCTCTCACGTTAAGAGAATGTTGTCTCGCAGGATGGGAAGATAGAGAACGAAGCCATATCATCTCCTTTAATCTACCACCACCCACAGCAAGACAGGGTTTATCATGCAGGATTAAGGCAGATTTCACCATGGTATTACAAGCTCTTTTTTGGAGGTCATTAATGAATAAGAGATCACGTTCATGAAATGTATCAAACAAGCTGACAAACATGAATTGGCATAATTTTGGATGGGAAGATAGGATATGTACCTGTTGCTTCCACATGCCAGGATTTTATATTGGGTGCTGATGATCATGGAGCAGTCAACTCCACATAGCACCTTCTGCGCCTCAAACTCTACAGGTACACACACCTGTTGAGGAGAGTTGTGGGAGTCTTGGGTGCCGAGCCCAAGGCGACCTTCCAGACAGAGGAACAGGAAGGACAGAGACTTAAACAATGCATGTACTGTATGCCAAGATATCGATCAAGCACTGTCATAAATCATGAAAACTAAAAGAAAATACCAAGGTAGAAGATAACTAGCTCATTTACCATTGTCTCCTCTTCCCCAGGCAAATACTTCCCGTTCATTGGTTACAGCGAGTACATGGGAGGCGCCGCATGACACCTGAACCAGCTCATATCCGAGCAGTGCCTCCACTATCTTAGGCTAGATACAAAAACAAAGAGAGGGACATGAAGCTCTTCACCTCTTTCATGGCACTAACATCGACAACAAAAATCTCATCTCTCAAATCCTGTAAATAACAGAATATTGTATATATTGAATATTGAATATATATATATATATATGTTGAATACTGTAAATATTTATCTATCATGGAAGGGAGCAAATGGCTCATTTTCTTTAGTGAACATCTATTTTACTGTATTTTTTTTTTTACATTAAGTCCTACATATTTTGCAATAAGTCCTTTTATATTGATATTGTCTGATATTGTCTCATGTATGTTCTATGTACTTAATATTGACAACTGATAGGCCAAAGACAAATTTACACATGGATGATGAAGTTTTGTTTTCATTGCTATTCTAGTTCCCATTTCATGGCTTTATACAATTCATATATTTTGAAAGGAAATGTACTGTACAGCTAACATTGTAGGATATCAAGTCAGAAACTCTGTGAAATGCACAATAGAGGACTTGTTTTCTATAAACACATAATATGCAACATGTTTATAGCTGGCGCAACCAAAGTTACCGTGTTAAAGTTAAGTTTCTTATTGAAAGCAACACTGTAGAGTTTGTGATGGTGAATTAATGGACACTGTATTGGACTGACAAGGATGTCTGCAACATAATGTTTGATTGACTTTTAAAGACATTTACCTGTGTTACATCATTGAAATTGCCATGCCCTAGACAGCCATTGCTTCCACTTCCAAACGTCATGATAATGCCCCTGTCTGCAAATTGAAATAAAAAGAAGGGATTAGAGGTCCTATTAGTTGGTGAGTGTAGGTGTATCCTTATGTGGACCAACAGAATGCTTATAATCCCTAACTAGGGAACGCTAATCTGCCTCAACATGGTGACAAGTGATGAAAGAGAAGCAACTGAGCTGAGAGAAAGGTCCTTTAATCCTGTGTTAGCTGCTTTGCAATGCTGGACTGATGACAGCCCTCTGAAGGCGAATGTGACAGACGGTGTACCCCAAGAAAAGTGCACTTCCATAGTTACAGGAAAGTATAGTGATGATCAGTTTACAAGTGGATGCTGATTCATGGTATCTGAAAAGTCCAGTAAAACAGGTGACTTCATACACACTTTTATATGTGGGTTCAATTCACTTGCTGTCTCAGTGTTTTATGATAGCGAGGCAATGTGCTGCAGTGTGTGAGAACAGAAAGAGAATAAACATTGATTTCCTATTGTGGAACTCCCTGCTAGGCTGGCGGGACATGAACGCTATCGATGGCTCTCCAAAGAGGGATAGTTCACCAACCTGTCATGCAGGTGGTAAAGAGATCACCACAGGACACGGACTTGATTGTGACTCCAGACTGACCCTCTAGGAAACGTGAAATGAACTGAGGCTGCATTTGCTCCACCACACCAGGCAGACTGGACTCACCAGAGCCTACTGATGGAGCCTAAATGAAAAGAAAATGATTATTAGCTGCTGGAGACTGAAGAGATATTTCTGTTTGTGATCTAAACAAAGTAAGAATGCAACAGTGCGGAAGATGTGTTGATGAAACTAACTGCAAAAGTTAAAGGAAAAAGCCACTCTTAAATAACTCTTACACTGTTAGATATAATCAATCTCAAATGTTAGCCTGAGTTATTTTGTGATGAATTTATTAATTTTCTCATTTTATTTATTTATTTATTTTTGTGTACCCAATTTCCTCCAACCTTCCTCATTTACCTCTATTTCAGTTAATGATTTTCCTACATTTCCCAGAATGACTTTTGACAGCCCAGTGAGAAAAGGCGCAAATTTATTTGTGGCTTTCAATAAAAGGTAAGCCTATGGGTATATAAATATAACTACCTATCTGCTGTCGAATGTGTATGATGAAAGTCATGTCCCTTACTGCATTGCATTATGGTCTACTGAAGCCATGCTCACCGGATAAATTCTTATCTCCTCTTCTTCTACAATGGATTACTTCCATATTATTGCTAAGCATCAGTGCAAAGAAGCCCTTGTTCTTTGATCCTGAGGACTGAAACTAAAACCTGATGTTTACTGTTGATGTTTTAGACAGCTGAAAAATTTCTATCAAACTCATCTATCAAACTCATCTATCAAACAACTGTGCACAGAAAAGATACATCACCAATAGCTGTTTTTTGACAGTGTTCAAGTGGATATTTGCTTTAAGATGAAATAATCGAAAGTAGCCATGCAAGTGAGTCACTGACATCCAACTTTTAGAAGCTTACGCAGAAAACAACTACAGGACCACACACACACCTCCCAAGTAATAAGACGGCCCGACTTGGTGACCCCCATCTTCTGAGTGCGGCCCAGGGAAACCTGCAGCACCTCCGTGTTGAGCATGGGCAGTCGCAGAGGCGTTGAGATGCCACTGCCCCATGTATAGACCGAGGACAGGGGGAGCGAATGCAGCTTCCCTGTTCCTAAACCTACAGATCCATCTGGTTCAGCACAGGACAAAAAAAATACATTTATAGTACTATGTGTTAAATTACAGTAAACCTTGTGCAGTTGATGTTTTTTTAATCAAATAATAGAATATCTGACCTCTGGATCTGTTGCTGGGTACTCTCCCTCCTGGTCTACCATGAGGCCCAGACTGTACAGTGGACAGTGGTTTCTCAATTCTGGAAAAACAGCAGGAAATAGTAGACAGTAAAGTGAATGTTGGTGATTTCTTCATAGGATATAGAAAAGAAAAACTAACTGTGCACATTAAAAAAAAGTTCATATCTTCAAACACATTTGGGATCAGTCCATGCTTGGCGACACTACCTTCGCATTTTGACATTGCCTATATCAGTGTAGAGATTAAGCAGCGGCCTGATGCATATGGGAAGAGCCATTATTTCATTGAGTTGAGGCCGTTTGGACGGGTCCAGGTTGAGCATGTTGAGGATGAGCTGTCGCAGTTCTGGGCTGTATCGGTCTGAAATTGGAGCAAAGGTACCACTCATGATCTTCAGGACAAGGGCAGGAAGATTCTGAAAGATACAAGTGGAAGAGTTATAAGATGGATAATAGGAAATTGGGCAATTCTAAATACATGCATTTCTCATTTTACGCTTAAGGTAACACGTGTTCCAGTTCTCATGCTGGCAAAAAGACTTCACTCTCTGTGTTAAAATCAATAGCCCCAGCAATCTGCTTCATGCTGTAACGTGGGACAATGTAGGAACTTTGAATTAAATATTTTGAGAAATTTTAAGATTTTAGCTCCCATGGGGTTTATAATGTAGCACCGATGGCTGTTAGGATGGTTCATTTTTTTGCGTAGCCTTTGATAAAAATCTTCACAGCAATCCACACAGCTATCTTTAATCTATTATACATTGAGTTACAGTGATAATAAAGTGCTTCAAAGGCTAACATGAAAGGAAGAAGAACTGAATCACTATTTCTATAATAATGAGGGACCATGTGAAACTGGAATGACCATTTGAAAGCATTAGTAAAGAAAATGCTTTTCGTACAGCAGCCTCAAAGGCTCTCTTGAGGCTGGCGAGTTCATAGAGCACACAGCCCAGAGCCCAGATGTCGCTCTTCTGGTTGTAAGGCTTTCCCTCACACAGCTCTGGGGAGATGTAGCATGGGGTTCCAACCACCTGTGGAAAGAAAAAAAATTGAAATGAATTTGTGGTGACACTACACATGAGATACTGTTGAAGAGATAAATTGGATTTTTTGATATAAAAGAGCACACCTACACCATACTTTGTGTTTTTTTTCACTGCTTTACTCCACTCCTATTTTATTTATTGAAGAATGCCATAATTACCACATACTAGAACCTGTTTGCATGTCCCGCCACTGTATGGGCAGCCTACAAGCTCCACTGCATAGTAATAATGGCATTCTTCAGCAAATAAAATGGTTCCAACATAAGGAGTTGTTTAAGAGCACAGTCAAGTAGCAAAAATACACAAAATGAGGTGTACTCTGTTGTGGATACTGAATATGTTTTATTGACACATGTGCTGAGGTTTTTTTTTTCCCACATTTCCCACTATTGTTCTTGTCCTTCCAAGCTGAGGCTAGCTGGGAGATCTCTAAGCGGAGGACTTGCCACTTGAGGCTATGTCAATGCAATAATCATTATTATCACTATCAATATCACTATTGGTCAGTAACTCATGCAATTTTATCTAAAACAATTCCAACCTATCCCTTTAAGATTCATGATAAAATGTTATGCATGTGGTCAGAGTGAAATAAAGATGCAGGTTGACTCACTGTGTAAGCTTTGCTCTTGCTGACTAGGATTTTGGAAATTCCAAAGTCACCAATTTTGACTATCATCTGGTGCTTGTCTAGAAGAATATTCTGTGTCTTAAGGTCCCTATGCAAGATGAGCTTATTGTGCACATGGTAAAGAGCCAGCAAGATCTGCACAAAGAAGTGAAGGATGGTGTCCTCATCCAGCAGGGAGTTGCAGCGCTTCTGTATGTAATCAGCCAAGGTTCCACCTGCATGAAGTAACCACAAGAACAAATGATATAAGGTTCATCCTCTTATAGTATAACACATAAGTTGCAGTTACCTAATCACACCTTCCCTGGAACACCACCAAAGGGACTCAAACATGAGGTCTTCTTATATTTAGGCTTGGCACAAGACCAGCAATGAACCTATGTATCCCTACGGCATAAAACCCTGGGAAAATGCATGGCTGTGTGCTGTATTAACTGTTATATAATGCATAATAACGGGGTAATGTAATGACATAATATTACAGTAATTACCTGGTGCATATTCCATAGCTATCATGAGGGCCTTGTCCTCCAGGAAGTTCTCATAGTATTCTATGATATTTGGGTGGTTGAGCAGTTTCAGCACCTGACACTCATTCTGAGCTGCCAACCGCTCATCTCGTGACATCTGCTCCACTGGGATCTCCTTCAAGATCACAAAGGCCCCATCACTGCGACGCCGGCACAGGTGGACAATCCTGTGAGGGAATAACAATAAAAAAAATTAAAAATAAAAAAAACTACATCAAGTACAGTATATTGTTTTGAATAAGCAATGTTGCAGGGCCCTTTGGGGTAGTTTATGTTTAACGTTGTAAAGGCAAATACATTTAGCATGATTAGAGGCTATCTCAATATTTTTCAATGAAAATACCCTCTTTAAAATTGAATCCGTTCTAAAGATAAGATATAAACAAAGAAAGTATAACCAGTAAAATAAAAATAAAAACGATAATCAAAGCAACAATAAAATACTTGTGACCACTAGTGTACATGAAAGTTTAAGTGACCAGTGACCACTCGTATTTTAGATATAGCAGTGTCAACAGCATTAGCCCCCTTCAATCTAGCTTTGCTCTTCTGCATTCTGCATTACTTAGAAATAATAATACAATGTCCATAATTAGTACAAAGAAATGAAGAGAAAACAAATACATGAACAAGAAAACCGCTAAGGCTATTTCACCCCGAAGACCATGTTTAGTGACTCTGGAGGGAAAATTAAAGCAACGCAATTTTTTGTTTTGTAAATAAAGTGTGTCGACGCGGTCACTTTCTATGCTAGCAATACTTTTGAGGGCAGCGCACATACAAATGTCTTGACGCATCACTTCAGCCCAATTTTGGTAAGAAGAGCAGAGCGAGTTTTTTCTTCTCTTTCTTGAACTTGACAACACGGTGTTCAGGATGTATACTGTTAAATGAATGTTGCGCATGTAACATAACAACTACGAAGTAAGAAACTTCGGGTTTACCCAAAGGCTCCTCTTCCAACCACTTTGATTTTCTCATACTTCTCCATCGATGCGGTCAAACGTTTCCGTCGTCTCCAAGCAACACTTCCCTCCTCCTACAGGAACAAACCAGGGACAAAAGACGTGTATGCAAACGCGTTTGCCCATTTGAAACGCTGAAACTTATGCAGTAGGGAAAATAATTGCTTCTCTCAGACTGTGCCAAGTGTTCTACTTAAACGTTGTTGTCGGTGGTACCAAAACTACTCAACTCCTTAATACAAGAGTGCTCCATCTAACATAAAAGCCTTGCATTCATAATTATACTCGGGTTAAAGTATAGAAATAGCCTAGTGGCTGTAAATGAGCCTAGGCCTAAGGATGAAGTCATCAGTTCAATAGTTCCTCTCTGCCTGCTACATCATTGAAAACCTGTGAGAATAATATATTGTAACTCTAAGTACTCAATCTACTGTTGGCTATAGCCTAGTTTAAACTCACTGTGCCTGTTCTATGGTTTGTATGTAAAAGCTTAATCTGCAAAGTAAATATGAAATGTAGCGCAGTTAAAGGATAATGTCTCAAAAATGAAATAGAAATAAAGTACTTGCTTCAATGTACTTTACTTTCCACCTCTTGTCATTCTATACAAACTTATAAACTCAGACAGTTTTACTCATAGCTTTCAGCCACAGAGAGAGAGAGAGAGAAGAGAGCGATACATTGAAATAGTATGAAATCGAACATCAAAACAAAGTCAAGCGCTACTCATGATGCAATCAAAAGTTCAATTGGCAAATTATATGGAATTAAATTACTTTGAAGAGAGCACTCTCTCAGAACTCAATCTGATCATAATCTTGAGACAGAATAAGGGAAGCATCACAAATCCTGGTTGTCACAAGGACAGAAGCTGTGTAAACAGTGTGAGCTACACAACACAGAGACAAACACTGGAAAATCCAAATAATGATATAACATTTTCAATAAATACAACATTTTAATACCAGATTTGATATCTGCTAAATTGTTTCTGCCAGATAGAGAACTGGTTTGAACTGACTAAGTTATTACATTATAGCACGCTATATGGTTCATTTGAGTGTTTGCATTATTGTTTACATACATATATGCTTGTATACTACTATGTTTGTACTCTGCATGTATACAGAAATATTGCAGAGATAATAATACTGCATATAGTTACATATCACATATCTATATGTGTATAAATACATGCATATATATTCACATTCATTCATTCATTCATTTATCCATTTTTTACACTGTTTTTATTCACACTGCTCACAGTCACAATGCTTTGACAAAACAACTTTATCTGCTCATGCCAATAAAGCCAAGCTCAGCTGAACTGAAGAGAGAGAGAGGGGAGAGAGAGAGATTGAAACTGAACTGAAATATGTAAACAGGCAGCTAGATGGATGGAGACAGTGAGGGAGGGAGAGAGTGACAGATGATTACCAGAGTTTGCAGACCTGGGACTGCAGGTAGACTTGTGTCTAGACGCCTGGTGATTATGAAGCGCCTTCCTCTGGACTCAGATAAGCAGGAAGGGGGCTGCATGACTACTGTTTCCCATTTCTGCCCCGATGGAGATAATAATGCTTTGTGCTCTAACAAAACCTGGTCTGTGTTGTGCTGAAGTAGCTACACTATTATCCCCCAAGTAAAATAATGACATATCAGCACAAACAGTTAACGCCATATAATTGAACTAATATGTTTTCTCTACAGTTTGCAGCATCTTGATGAAGATAGGTGGAAAGGAGTAGAAGACAAATATAGGACTTCTCAGTGCCTAACTTAAATAAACTTAGTCACTGAGATGGTATGTTCTTTGTTCTCTCAGGGATATACTGTCTCACTGAAAGAGGACTTTAAAGAGCGTTACACGTGCACAATATATCACGCTCCTCAGACCAGCCAAGTGACATATTTGGCTTTTTATCTGATATCTTCAGTCAGCATTAGTTCTGTCTGTGGATGCAACAGTCAGTGTCCAGGAATGCACTGTGTGTGTCAGCAGGTAGCACAGTGAAACTGTTGATAAACCCTTGGTATGCACCTGTCAGTGAGAAGAGCCCGAGCAGCACTACTTGCCATAAATCTGAGATTTCCCAAGAGATGTTTCACAAAATAATGGAAACAGTAGGTGAACTTCTGGCATCACAGTGTTGTTTTCAGCTCTTTTTCTTGTCTTTCTACCTGATTGTCAGAAAAGAAACGACATCCAATTAGTGAATACACTTCTACTGAGGTGTAGCTTATCTGCAAGACAATAGAAGTCCCATACAATTGGTGTTAAGCTTAACAGCATGGTGAAACTTGTTTCTGTGGATGACATGTAGAGCTATTCTATGAATTTTATCTGAATTTTTGTTGGTTCTTTATTCTAATGGACTGCAAGAAATTCATTTTAGCAGAAAAATATTTATTTTATTATTGTGTCATAAGGCAACATCAGCAGTCATAGATCACGATGGATACAACGATAGAACAATAGATAGATAGATAGATATTGACAATATATGCAGTTGTAGAGCTTAATAGTGCATTTATTATAATTTAAATTACTACATCACAACGCAATGTTGCCCTGTTACTACCAGGAAAGTAAATTATATCACCCCCTTCCTCCATCCAGGACAGACCTATTCTTGTTTGGCTATTTACAATGCGCTGGCTGGAAATCAATTAACCCCCAGCTTTCCCCTTTATTGGCCGTTCAAAATCTCCACAGCAGCCTTTTGTCACAGACCCTCAGGGGAAAAGAAATTCACCCTGTGATCGATACAGTTCATGAGTGCTGAGCCAGCCCGGCACAACAATTTCTGCCACACACTTCATATAATATCAGGGCACAATACAGCATTTCTCCTATTTGCTATAACCTGGCAACAATACAGAACCACAACAGCAACTATAAAGCTGATAAGGCCTTTTGCCTCTGCTGCCAAAACAAAAAAACAAAAATTTCTTCCACAGTCTAGAGCTGTCAGGAATTGAAGATTGCAATTTCTGATGACCATGTTGCTTCCTGGCCCAGGGATTTGGGATATATGTTGCACTGGAGATGGACAGACTGCATTTGTAGGTTTCGGTGATCAAACCAATAAGAGATCCTCCACAACAAAAAGCTTAGCTCCTCAGCCTCTCACACCATGACAAAAGAATGTTGTTGAGGCAACCAGGAAACACAAGCCCTAGCAT
The DNA here is from genome assembly GCA_900302535.1 of Neoniphon sammara. Classification (NCBI taxonomy): domain Eukaryota; kingdom Metazoa; phylum Chordata; class Actinopteri; order Holocentriformes; family Holocentridae; genus Neoniphon; species Neoniphon sammara. Next base: position 144,176 of record OMKZ01026627.1, read on the forward strand.
TAAGTTTCATCTTCCTCTGTAATTGCAAGGTATTTTGTTACCAAGGGCTCCCTGTATTCAATGGATATACACTCATTATAAGTTTCATGTTTCATTTAAGTTTCATCCTCGGTAGCAGCAGGGAGAAAGAGCAATAGGACTAGTGATTGGGCCTGAAACACTGCACTGCAGTAGTGTATATAATATATATAGAATTGAGCTAAACTACTACTAATGGCACATAATGATACTACCAACTCATACTCTTTCTAGTATCTGGTAATCTGGAAATCAGTAGGGACAATAACTGACAATATTTTGAAGAAGAGGCAATTATGAAATCAAAACTTATTTTTTCTCTGTCTCTCTGTCTCTCTCTCTCTCTCTCTCTCTCTCTAACACTCAAATACACAGACAAATATAAATGTACATGCACTTGGCAGAAATCAGCTGGGATAAGTAATCAGAATAAACAAAAAACAAAACCAGCTGAGGCTGTCTTAACTGGACTGTTGTGGAATCACAGTACTGAAGACGCTCCAACCTTACCCATCACAGGGAATTTTCTAGTACATCTCAACACTCAAAGAGGTGGGCCTTCCCTTTGTTATTTGCATTATGCTCCCCCAAGTGGTTAAATGGTGAACTGTGAGCTACTGAGCTGAAAAACAGAACCTCTGATTGGATCAGTGGCTCATCACTTTAGGATTTGCTGTCATCTGGTGGTCCATTTTTATATTTTATACATGGATGTGGAGATTTATGCCTATCATCAACATGTGACTGCAGTG
>OMKZ01026631.1:0-10882 GCA_900302535.1 Neoniphon sammara
AAAAAAAATATATATATATATATATATATATAAATATATATATATATATATATATATATATATACACATACACACACACATACACACACACAAACTCACCAGAGCGCACAGTAAGTCGACAGCTTCCAGGATGAGCTCCTGGTGTCCGATGCGGGAAACACCCAGTTCCTCCAGCTCAGCGTGGCTAATCCTCAGCAGCCGCTCCCCACACACACCTCCACGCTCAAACACACACACGTACTGCTGCAAGCAGTCGTCCAGCCCTAAAACACACACACACACAAACACATGAAAACACATTAGGATTAAGGTTATTCACATCATCAGAAATATAAAGACACTTTTACATATACAAGTATTTGTGGCCGTTTTTTACAGGATGGTGCTTATGATATTAAAGGAAAAATCCTTCATATACTCCAATTTGTGATGCTTCCAGAAGTTATTTTCTGATGAAGTGCTGTAATTTACTTTTTCGGTGTACCCGCTCCAGCTCTGGCTGTGCTTGAAATATCCTGCGCTGACAACTAGTCACCTGCATTTATCCATGGGAATAAGAAAACTGTCCCAACAACAAAATGAGTGTTTTTTTCAAGTGTTTTCAGGTGGATGTTTCTTGTAAGTCCTTGGCTGACAAAACGATGGTGCTTTATCAACCGTCCAGTCTCTGTATTAAATCTATGAGTTCTTCCTGTACTGTATATGAAATCTTGAATTATTTACTGGCAATTCTTCTGTGTAAGACATACAAAGTGAAGTGACAGGGGAAAAAAGAGGGGATGACAAGCAAGTAAGGCCACAAAATGGATTTATACCCACAATGCAGTGAGTCCATGCTGCATGCGATAAATCATTGATCCACTGAGACGTGTCTTGCAGATCTACACTTTAATCTGTGTCTAGTGGACTGTCACTGGCATGCTGGAGAATGAGAGTCCATTCAGATTACTCCCATTGCTGACCTAATCAAACTTCTGTCTTTCTTTATTTGGATTAAAGTCTTCTGAAACCATATTGTCATTCTGTGGTGGCTGTACTGCTGCAATCACATTAAAATAGCCATTATGAGAGCGTACAGGGGCGTAGCTAAGAATTACGTGCCCTGTGCACAGCAGGGAACCCGGCGCCCCCCTCTGCTTTGCTTTATTACTACACCTCCATTTCCAACTAGGGAAAAAAAACAAAACAATAACCATCCATTGACAACTCAAACATGCCTCTCATATTCATTTACTGATCTATTATTATCCCTGATTGAATCTACAGGTTTTAGATGCTAGTTGGCTCAGTAGGCTCCTGCTTAAAATCTGTATACGGAGGATCATTTTGTTGCAGTCTGCAAAGGAAAAACGTTTCAGTAAAGTTCAATAAAGATTTAATTGTGCTTGCTCCAGTTTGTCTGGGATAACACAACAGCTGCTGTGTCACATTTTTGAGAAAGTTTTATCTGTTTGCAGTTTTATACATTTCAGTCACACCTTGCTGAGGAGCACAAAAAAGCCTGTCAGTCCACCATCTGAAAAACACCCACTCATGCAGATTGAATTTTAGCACAAAATGAAAACAATTTCCTGTACTTTTTAATAAACTTAAAGCTGCAGTAGGGAGCTTTCCAGTTTTGAAAGATTGGTCTCGCTCTTGTGACGGTCATGGAATCATCAGACAAGGTAATTATCCATGCTGCAATTTTAATTATCTAGTTCCAGTAGAAACTGTGAAATGTGGTTGACGTAAGCATCACTAAAGATCAACTGTGCACCAGTGTACGGATGTCTCTGCAGATACCTGCTTTAAAAATGTCCATGATAATGCAAAATGTGGGGAGTTTTTATCGGTGGGTGATAGGATTACTCATCACGGTGTGATCTCATGTGATTAAATTGAATGTAACAGACATTTATTTATATGAAAAAGTTCTATACTATAGCTTTAAGTTATTGGCTCATGAAATGCTAACATATAACATCCTAGAATGGAAAAGCTATCAGATCCTACCTGCTCTGCCAAAGCATAAAACAAGTACGAATATTCTTCATACCGGCTTAAGGCCTAAACTAAACCAAAGGAAAGGACAGAGAAGACATTACAGCAAGACAGCTAAGCTTTATTATGATTCAAGAAACAAATTAGGCCCAGATCAGCACTTCTTTATGGCCACAGGACCAGCTAAGAGTCCCCGGAGAGCCGAAGACAAACTCTATAAGTGAAGTAAGAGTCGAGGGACTGGAACAAAAGAGGTAATGGATGGACAATCAGGCAGCCATCCAGGTAAAGCTTTACTCTCAGTTGGATTGTGTAACGTCTGTGTTGTGTGTACGCGTGGGCAGGTCTCTCTAGATCTGTGAGTGTGTTTGAGTGTGCAAGTGGGTGGGTGTGCGCACTGTTTGTGTGTGCATGTGTGTGTGTGTGTGTGTGTGTGTGTGAGAGTGTGTGTTCGTCTGGTCTTAGCAGGTTTGCTGAGTCAAAGAAAAGCAGATCAAGACACAGCGGCTCAGCTGCAGCCCCTGGCTCCCAAAACAATGAAAGTATCCAACATCTAACCTCTTAACAAACAGCAAACCGGCAAACATGCACATGCACACGCGCACACACACACACACACACACACACACACCCAAACACACACCTTTGAGAAATGAGCATTGATTTCCCCCGCTTCGAGCCCCAGCGTCATAATACACTCATCTATCATAACCACGCTAACAAAGATGGAAAAAAAAAATAGTCTGGGAAGAGAGAGTGGAAAAGAGGGAGAGAAAATGGGAAGATGACAAAAGAGAGAAAGGAGGGGAGGCAGGGACAAGAGAGAAAAAAAACCCTCATAAGGCAGCTGCTAAATTGCATGCAAACTATTTCGCAGACGCTCACACACACTCACACACACACACACACAAACAAATTCCATCTCTCATCAACACGAGCAAACAGCATTTGTTGGCTCCTAATGTTCTGCCTTCTTCCTTCGCTTCCTTCCCTCCCTCTTCCTCCACAGGAAGGGTTCAATTCCAAAATGCCATACATCCCATTCGAGCGACAAAATGGAACCTGAAACGCATCAATATTTCAACAACAGCTCAATCCATCACCAAAAAAACATAACCGTCTTATCAGTAAATGTCTGAAGATGAAATAGTACTCCATAAGCTATCAATTTGTAAGACTAGATGTCAGTTTTTCTTGTTTTTTTTTCTTTCGCCCACTATCTCATTTTGGAAGGAAACCTGACAAATAGATTCCCATATCTGAACACCCAAACACTTGAAGTTGATGCGATGTCTTCAGCCCACAGCTTCCACTGACAAGCGAGGCAGGGTTTGATAAGAATTTAGACATCAGACCAATTTGGGAAAAATTTGGATGAGTTCCAGCGGAGCTTGGGTGAAGGTCAAGGCGATGTTACGAACCGAAGGTTTGATTTACTCTTCAGATTTGGAGAGGGAAGTGAAACCCGTGAACCAGGTGAGCTTGTCTGCATATCTATCTGTATAAGGCAGACCTGTGCTTTAATTCAGCCCTAATGGTTGATGATTGCTAATAGACGCGATGCTGATTTAAACAATGTTGGCTCTCACTGGCAAAGTGTTACTACTGCTGAGAAAAGAGCGACTGAGGCAGAGATTTGTAGTGAAAGTTCACTGGTAATCTGCATCGTTTATCACTAGCAGTGAGAGAAAGGCTGAGCGAGGACCTGAATACTGATCAGAGGGTGACATCAGCGCGCGCACACACACACACACACACACACATACGCACATGCACGCACACAAAACCACAAGCAAAGCCACACAGTTATATATGACGGGTGTGTATATCCAGTGAAATATATGGCAATCCCTTCCTCACGTGTTGCCATGCTGACCTGAACGAGGTGTGAGCGTGTGTATGTGTGTGTGTGTGTGTGTGTGTGTGGGTTTGTTGTATGATGGTGTAAGATATGTCCAACGATGCGTGCATACATGTTTGCATGCATATGCATACATGCACGTGTGTGTGCGTGCATGTGTGTGTCGACTGGTATAGGAAGGCGTGATTCATAGCTGACTCACATACTTAACTCCCACAGAGGCACACTTTTCACAACAGCAGGCGAGCCAAACTCCCACAAACACCCTCTCCTTCTCTCTCTCTCACACACACACACATGCAAGGCTAATAAAACTGGATTTTGTGGTGACTCCTGGGATGTAAGGGAGGCCTATAAAAGATCTGTCCCTCCCTGTTGGGTTATGTGTCATCTGTTCCAAGTGCTCTGAAGCTTCAGTAACAATCAAAGTTTGACAATTATTCACTCCGTCCCCGGGGTTTGTCATTTAGGACTGCTGGAAGCTTGACTCTTATTAGAAATTAGTTTATCACCGGAAGGTTGCCAGTTTGAACCCCGGCGACATCTGGGAACATCTGGCATTGGGGAAATAAACCGTAAAAACTCAACCCCTCTGTTAGTGACTACTGTTGTGCCTTTTGTGCCTTTTCCCCCCTTCGGCTCCCAAGAGTAAATGTGCGTAAATATTGCTCTCTCTCCCTCAGACCACTGTTGTAAATAATTTGTTTTACTTCAATTTTTCTGCCTCAACTGGCAGCCCATCTCCTTTCCTCTCCTTTCTACATCCACTAATACCAATATAACTATGGCTGCTGTACATTCGATCATTGCAAGATGGCTCTGTTATAATTCTTGTCTCACTAATAATTGTTTTAGAAAATATCTTATAAATTGTTTAGAAATGGTTTTAGAAAATATATTTTATTGTTGATGTTGCATGGAGGAATTTTATAGCACTGAATACTTGATGAGAAGTATTAAAATCAAGTATTAAAATATAGTGAAACTGAACTCAAATATTGCACAAATTGTACCATATTTAAAATTTAGGTATTAAGCTATCCAGAGTCACTTACACAGTGGGTGTCAGGATCAAGCTCACTCAATTACAGAACAGTTCTCCCTGCCAAGATGCCACCCCCAAAAAATCTATCCTAATTCTGTGTTAAGGCCAAATGCAAAATAAAAAAGCATTACGAGGCTGCAAAGATGCATTCAAAGTCAATGGAAGGAGGGGAACGAATTAAGATGGATGCAAACTGAAAAAAAAAACTGAAAAACTTGCAAACTGAGGTTCTTCACTTGAGTTCTTTGCATAAGTTTTTTTTTTTTTTTTGGCTCAGATTTGCCTGACGCAGTAAATGTTAAGCCAGTTAGCTTTAGGCCAGAACTAAAATATATATAGTTTGTCATGCATACATTAGCCACCAACGATATAAACACACAATGCGACAGCGAGTATCACAGTATGAGAAACCGTCCCAATTTGTTGGTATCAGCTGAACTTCCATAACAAATCTCATAGTTGTTGCACAAGCTGTGACTTGTGCAAATAGCTGTAACTAAAATAACAAGTAAATTTTATGTTTTGTGGTCACATATTGATTAGCTTCCTCAGCTGCAAAACGACACCAAGTATAATTCGGTATGGGGTAGGGCAGCACCATTTGACTGGCTGATTGACAGACTGACCTGGGTTTGGGCGGAGGATAACTCACCTCCTTACATGTTTATTTCAGTTCCATTATTTAGTTTGCATTATAACAATTTCTCATCACCCCCTCTGCATGTCACGTCTTATCTCTGCAGTTTACAGATGAGGCAATAGGCGGTGAATCTCTTTGCAACATCTGATGTAAAATACTGTCACTGAGGGACACAAGGGATTGCCTCAACAAATTTAAAATTCTACTGCTGGCAGCATTAAGTAACAAAGTCATGCAGCTAACTCCTTATAAAAGTAGCTTTCCCCAACACTGATAGAGCAAGGGTGCTAGTAGCCTACTTTATAAGTGCTCAGGCGGAGAGTTATTTATGATTAGAGTCAGTGAAACTACACTGGCTTTTGAAACTATCCGATTGATGTATTAACTTAAGCTGTGTTGATGTCATATCAGAAGAAAAATTCCCACCCGTATGACTTGCAAGTGTTCACGCGAGTTGGAAAGCAGGACTCCCTCAAGTCTAGCAAAAGGTTACGCTATAAAACTGCTAATTTAACCAAAAAATGTTCAGTTTTATTACAGGCAGAGTTGGTTTGCAGTTTTAAAAAGCATGCACGATAAAAGCCCTATCAAACTGGGACTGGTTTGACTGCTATGAAGACGCCGTTTTCAAGATACTTCTCACATATATCAGAGCTTTCAGAAAAATAAGAGATTTCTCGTCATAATTACCAGTTGGCTGCTGATGTGAACGCTTTTACAAGTCAGAAGATGGCACTTAACAGTAAATGTCATATGATGTGAACGCTGCATTAGCCACAATATAAAGTGCATGCTAATTTGACTTCTGCTGTCTGGTGTATAAGTGAAAAATGCATCTCTGTGCGACCTAAGGAGTGCACGTTGTGTTTTCCTCCTGCACCGTGGATTGAAAAAAAAAAAAAAAGCACTCTGCACAAAACAGGCCCCGTCCTTTTGATGAAGAATGTAATGCTGAAGCCTCTGCTAATCTGCATCCTCATCCCATCACTCTTCACCTTCCGCACAAGCAGCCAGGAAGGGATGTCAACCGCAACCACTGACTCTAATGACTGTGACTGTCTCCCTGGCAGTTCTTCTCTGTTGTGGCGAGCGGTGGCATCAAACGTGCCCGCATGTCATCGCGCCAGTTTCGCTGCTTATTTTTCGAGTCTGGAGATCACAGTCATGCAAGTAAAATGAGGCAAGATTTCGCCTCGCTGCCTGGGTGTGAACGTACGGCAACAGGACAGTGGAAACAAGGGCAGAGTTTCCAGATTCCCAGATTGGAAGGTTACAAATACTGTACCACTCCCATTGTTTTAGCCTCAAACATGCTAATGCTAGGTTGTCGCTAGGTCAACAAACCACAAACCTTTTGGCCCCGCGTGCCTCTGGCATATGTGTTTGGTACATTAATACTGTACACACACACACACATGCACATGCATACATACAAATATATCATATTTCTCTCTGTCGCCACATTGACACACCCAGGAGACCCAGCATGAACCGAATACCACACTAAGGCATGCCACGTGTGTGTGTGCATGCATGTGTGTGTGTGTGTGTGTGTCTGTGTACGTGTGTGTGTGCGAGGGCCCGGGTGGAGCCTTCTGTTCAGAGTGTGTGTGTGTGTGTGTCTGTCAGCTGTTCTGCACAGACGGTCTGAGACGAACAGCTCACCATCCGCCCACTCACTCTCACACACACACACACACACACACACACACACACACACACACGGAGGAACACACATAAACACATGCCACATACACATGACCATCCAACAGACCGTCCACGATGAGGAATTGAGAAACTGACACAGTACATCATGTAAATAATTTTTTTTTGTCATGCTTCCCATTTGCATTTTAATGGGGCTACTGAGCCAATTCATTCCCTGACCTGCTTTTAAACTGAGTGAATAGCAATTACTGCCAATATTAGTTATTATTAGTCATCATGTAATTGTTTAGAGGGAAACTATGGATCAGGCCTGGTCCGTGATGTCTGACAAAACTCAGAGAGGGATGATAAATCTTCACACTGTTTTCACTGTTTTAAAAAAATATACTAATTGACCTAATGAGGATGCATGATTAAAGCTGAAATCCCTAATGTTTTTATAATATATTGTTATAATCTCCATGTGTGTGGTGGAAGATGATAAAACTCAGGCCTATTTCTTGTGGCTGGAGACTCTCTCCATATTCTACTACAGAGAAATGTCCAAAATATCACAGTGCCAATAACGTCTGTTCAAAACAGAGCTGATGCACTAAAAACCGGATTAATCAACCACAGACGCTCCAGTTGTAGATACACACAGATACAGAAAGATTAAAGCGCTGCACAGAAATGAAATAAAACGCGCCGGGCTCGTTACCGTGAACCTGCTGTCACATCAACACATTTACAGTACATCGTCCCGTGCCATTTTACTTTCAAATTTCAACACTTCAGTGAATAATGTATTTGCATTTGCATTACTTTGTTGACGGCACTTTCGCCCTGCTAGACATGAGATGCTTCCCCCGTCTTTGTTGTAGTCCGCCGCCATGGAGCGACAACGTGTGCAAAGTTGCAGATTTTAGTTTTGAAGTCCAAACTGTCAACTCAGACATGGAAAAAATGATTAAAGTCAAAATTTTTAACTTTGAAAGGCTGTAATTAATCGCCACTGGTCTGATTTGTCTGAAATTTGGAGGAATGGTGCGTCTTGTTACTGACTGACTCAAGGGACGCTGGTATCATTCATGCTGACTTGTTTTACGTAACAGAAATGCCCAGGTCAGGTAGATGATGAATAAGAGATACCATATAGCTCAGGAATAGAAGGTTTAACAGTCTGACTCATCTTACTTCATCTGTTATACAGTTGTGGGAAATGTTGGGTGGTGACCAAGAAGTGTAGCTGCTGACAATTTTTGCTGGCAAATTTGAATTATTCCCTTTTATTTCAAGTTGTATCAATTATGAAACAGAAAGCGGGATTTACTCTGACAAGTCGTGCCAAAAACAAAAAACCCCGTCTACTGTTTTTCCCTGACTTCTTTTTCTTCCCTTGCACGTCTCTGTCAGGCTGGATGTGATCATTGTCAGGGATGCAGCATTATTTGTTACAACAAGCTGGAGTTCAGCTTCACAATACCCACTGCTGCTTGTTTATAATGCTGGTGATTCAGGGGTGTTTTGCTGTAGTCATTGTAAAACACTCCGCACAAGAGCATCAACTACATTAAGAGCCTAAAATGTAAATGAAAGTGGCTGTCGAGTAGTTTAAAATGTTCCGGGATGATTACATTTTATGCACTTCTATGAAGATCAAGTTTATCTCCAAAAATTCTTAATTGCTCGATTATTGTACACCTGCACATTTTCCCGTATTAGTTTTACTTAACCATTCTGTTTGCTGATTTTTCCAAGTGAATTATCTTTAATAGCAACTTGAATAAGAAGAATTTCATTATAGTTAAGAGTTATCCATCACTTCAAAAGTGACAACAACTCTCACAAAATGATTGATGGCATAAAATTATGAGAAATGATGGCACTTTTGAGTGGCTGAATGCCAACTTTAGTATATAAAATGATGACACATTTTGCAGATTAGATCCTCTGAAGGCCCATTCTGAACTTTATAAACGACTCAACTTCACATAATCAATTTTTTTTTCTAAAGGGACATATACTGTTTTGGAAGCGACCGGCTCATATTTACAGTGCACAGCGGCTCTTAATGTGAACTACAGCAGGCTTGGTCAATTATCAAATGTTGTATTCAGTGTGTGCTCTACCTTGTGATATAATAGTAAATAAAAAGGTAACTCAACTAATTGTATCCCAGCAGTCATTTTGCAATGAAATGTAATTTTTGGTGTAGCCAGCCTCATCCGTTTCTACTGCAGTTAATGATTTTGTGCATTTACCACAGTGCCTTTTGAGAAAACCCAAAGAGTGTAGCTGAACTTTTTGTCTTGGTTACGGAGCAATCGGGCCTGTAATAACACGGTGAGAGCGAGACAGCGAGAGCGTTTCCAGTCGCGGAAAAAGTGGCCCCACGGCCCTCGTTCAAAACACGATATGTCTTGTGGCTGCGCTGCATTCTGGTCTATTGAGGCCACCATTAGTGCAGAAATTGGTATCTCCGCTTCTTTTGCAATGGATTTCTCCCTCTATGATTGCTGAATGTCGACATAAAACGGCAAAAGAAGCTATTCACAGATGTTTTAGACCACTTAAAAATGTTTTTCTATCCACTCTAGCTCAGTTAGGTATACTTTTATATGATGTCACACTGTCTATGTCAAATAAATAAATAAATTAACCACCAAACAACAAATGGGCCCAGAAATTCCAGATACTTTGCCAATAGCTGCCTTTTAAAAGTGTTTTTGGGTAGATTTCAGAGGCAATGAGCTGGACACCGGCCTAATCAGCTTAATACTTAAATTATACATGACTGTTTCCTCTAATTTGTGATCACTGCCAGGCACCATTACAAACAAAAAATCAATTATATTTTAAGATAGGCGCTAATTTATGTTTTTGTTCATTCCTTAACCTCTTCAACTCTGCGGCTCCCATCGGTGGGTTCATCACTGCCGCACAGCCGGGCTTTATTGAAATCCACAGAACTTTATTTGAAATTCAAATGGAGATCCCAAGGTTTCCAAAGCTAATAAACATGTCCTGCTGAATTAAAGGGAAATGCGCAGAAAATGATGCACAAGACATCTGGATATTTTCTAATTACTGTAATGCTGCAGCCACAAACCAGTGGCATCATGGGTTTGAATATTTTTGCTCAATATAAGTGTGATGTAGCTTCAGTGAAGCTGCAACAAGCAGATGCTGAATATGTATGTGGCACTGGCTTACAATATGGAAAAATGCTATGGATTTACATCATTAAGATTCACGCGAGCACCCCCAGAAGTTAAATTAAATTCAATTTTGCATGTTAAGAGGAGAGTGAATAAATCCCCACTACATCCGTGTTTGTACAGAAGCAGACACTCGAATCAGAGCGTCGACATTTCTCCTGCCAGCTCTCAGCAGGCCAGATGTGTCCCAGAAGTTTTGGAGAGCCTTTGCCTCCCGTCGCTCACGCATTACATCATCACAAGGTGGGATACAGCAGACGATCATCAGGTGCCAGAATGGGCAATCAATGAGGTAAACAAAACATGCACACACACACACACACACACACACACACACACACACACACACAGAGAGAGAGAGAGAGAGAACATAACAGTGCCACTGCTTCCATGCATTGACTGTTTTCATATTTGATCAGTCATGATTTGAGTGTGTGTGCATGCATGTGTGTACTGTGTTTCTCAGTATTTCTCTATGGATGGCT
>OMKZ01026636.1:0-23111 GCA_900302535.1 Neoniphon sammara
CATCGGCAGAATCCTCACTAAACATACAGTTAAGATCGCATTACCTGACCTTAAAACTCAGCTGATAATTAAGCTTCAGAGAGGAACAAACAGTGCTATACCTCAGACAAGATCATCGCAGCAGTTCATACCATGATGTCACACAGACAACTGACAAAGGGTGAAATGCATATACCAATGCTCTGTATCCAAAAGCTTTCTCCTCACTGGGTATGTCAGTCATGACATCTTAGAAGGGGTTTCCTCCCCAGCTGGATTCCTGAAATCGAGTTTGCCTCTCATGGAGAACTACTTGCACGTCCCTGTGAAGACCATTGTACATGGGGACCAGAAAGCACCTTTGGGAGTAGACACTGAAAAGCCTCTGGATTTATTTTTCATCATTACCCTTAACATTATTCTGAGGTCAATTACCTTACAAACCTGCGCACTATAAACCAAGAGAAGCCTGTCTGATCTATTCAGTGGTCTGCTGCAGACAAATCTCTAGATCCGTGTGAATTAATTATTTTAAAACAAAGTTTATGACACAGTTATATAGGCCAAAACATATTCCTGGTCCACATCAGCCTGGATCACTAAGTGAAGCTACATTTAAGTGGAGACCAATACAATACCTTACAATATAAGAGTATGACCATGTGTTTATTGCTTTAAGAAACCATATTTACCTTCAAGTGTCTACTAGGCCACCCATATGGAGCCCCACGACCAAGGGTGAGGTCAAAGAGTTCTTGACGTCTGATCAAACCAATAAAAGAGCAACTATATACACAATATAAAAACAGCTGTTTAAAAGTATTTTGGTAAATTCATGTTTGTGTGAAATCTGACTGAATAAGATTCTATTCCATAACAGTTAAATACCTTGAAACATAATGAGTCACAAACATTACAACCCATACTCTCGTGTCTTTCATAGGGTGACTAAAGCAGTGTATGAAACAAGTGGAAAAACAAAAATGCAATGACCTTATGAGCAAGGCAGGATATCGTTGATCATTCTAAGATGGGACTTAACTGGCAAAGCAAACAAAACTGACCGCTGATTGAGGCTTCTAAGTCAATGAATTCTGAGCACTGTTTTTGTCACTATGATAGAGATAATCTCATCTAAGGTCCTTGTCAATTTTCACTGTTCATTCCACCATGGAGCCAACTCCACCACAAAGTCTGCCTGACCGTCACCCCCTGCTGGTGAAACCACAGGGCAGCACACAGATCAAACAAGTGGACTCACACTGACTTAAATCCTGGAGACCATCTGGCTATAGGAAAAAAACTTTAAATAGTAAGGAAAATCTGAGGTTGTGCAAAATCATATCAAATAGTGCACTATTACCACATTGCACACATGTAGCAGATGAAGAGGGGTGGTCAATCAGAAGCCAGTCAATTAGATTGTAAGTGACTGTGAGTCCACCAACTATCCTGCAGCCACTGCAGGCCACCTGCTCTCATTTATTTTGAGGGAAGGGGGGCGTGGCGCTGTTGGCACTTGCAGCAGTGGCACTCGCTATGGAGAAACCGGCGGGGGGCGCTGTGGAACTGTGGGTTGGCTGCACATCCTTCGGGATGCCGCTATGGGAGGCCAATTGATGGCCAAAGGCCGCACTGAACTGAGGGAGCTGCTGCTTGGGCTGCGTGGAGGTGAGAAGATCATGTGGCGACGACGAGGGCGAGAGGGAGGGCGAGGGGGCGGGGGGAGTAGTTAAACCTGTCAAGCCACTCTGGGGCATCACTGAGAGGGCAGCCATGGGCTGCAGGGTCACTGAGTGGGTGGTGGCAGGGGGAGTCGACAAGGAAGTGGAAATGAGATGACTTTCCGATCCTATGAGGTTGCCGAACTGCGTGGGGTCGGTGATGGGAAGAGGGAGATTGTTCCATGAGGAGCGTGGGGGCCCTGGTACCCCGCTCAGAGGGACTTCCAGCAGGAGAGGGGTGTCTGTCTGAAAGGAGCTGGCGTGAGGGGAAGATATGTGGTCACTGTATGGGGATGGCACATGCTCACTGCTGTAGTGGCTGCCTTGCGGAGATGATGTGGGTGCCTCTGACTTGGCCAGGACGTGGGATGTGTGTGTCCGGGAGAACGTTCGCTCTGTTAGGGGGCTCTGAGTGAGCAGGCTGGTGGTGGAAGGGGCTACCGTTGAGGAAGATGAGGTCAGGTTGGAACATGAGGTTGGGGGCTGGCTAGAGGGCTGAGAGGGCGGTGAGGGGGGAAAGTGACTCCCAGCGGTCTGCAGTAGATTGTCCTCCAGCTCCAGGCTGGTGAAGTTTTCTGTAGGGATGCGGCTGTTCAGCAGGTCCCCCATGCCCCCCGGCTGGACTGGCCCTGGGAACACAGCCATGGCTCGGTGGTCCACACCTTCAGAAGGGGCCAGGTCCCCCATGGAGGTCAGGCACACCAAAGAGTCTGGGTACGACCCCATAGCCTGCAGCGCACGCACCAACTCCTCAGCCTCCTCTGTGGTAGGCAGCAACTCCCCATTCTTACCTACACAAGCACACATACAAATCCAAGATGTTTCATTATCACGACTACAGACTGGCAAGACCCCAACAGTGCACAAATGAAAGGAAAAGCAATGCAGAAGAACGAAATGTATGACAACAAATACCTTCAAACAAGTCGAAGTCCTGCAGATCGTCAGGGAGTCTGGGTAACACATCGGAGAAATCCTCCTGGTTTAGCTCAAGGTCATTTGGAATGTCTGCCATTTCATTGGTGATGTCATCAGGAAGCTCCTCCGTGCTCAGGTCTGGGGTTGAAGGGCTCCTGCCACAGAGACAAAACAAAAAAAAGCTTATAGAGAAAGAAGATTAGCCTATAGTAGTGAAACCACTGAACATCGCATACACTGTTGTGGAGCAAGCACCCCGGACTTTCGCTTGTCTTTATACTTGTGTATACAGTGAACAATAAATATGATTTGATTTGATGTGAATTGAAAGTCTGTGAATTACAGGATTCTCCATGACACTGGATCTGCATCAATGCATTTTTCACCTCATGGGTTTAAGACATGTAGGCAGAACAGACCTGATGCTGGCCTGTGAGGGCATAGTTAAGCTGGTAGAAGGCATTCCCAGGTTCCCCTGGGGCAACGCTGGAGGGATGGGTTTCTGGGGCCTCCGCGGCCCTCTCCTCCTCTTCTTCTTGTGTTTTTTGGTGAGCGCCGGGGGTTTGGTCTTTTTGCGTGGCTTGCGCTGCTGCTGTTGCTGGTGCTGCACTCGTCGGTTACCATCCCCACGCAGGAAGTTATCCTATATGGAACATGGCAAATAGGGTATTGTGTATCTGAGCAGTAACAATTTCAAACTCATGTGAAATTGAGCAGACCAATCACATAAAATGGAGCATAAAACAGCCTCTCACCATCTTTTTGGCATGCTCTTCACAGAGTGGTGTCTGGTGCGTGATATCAAACACAGGAATAGAGCACTGCTGACCATCTGCAAATTTGGCTGTGCAACTAGAGAAGAGCTGCTGGGAACGATTCAACAGTATATCTAAAGAGAACTATGAAGGAAATAACACAACACAGAAGACAGAGGGCAAGTGATCATGGTACCCCATTAGGGGTAGGCACACAGCACATATAGTGTGGGGGGGAAAATATGCAGAACTCCAACAGACAAAAATATAACTTCAATGCCATGCGCCGAGTGCGAAGCTGTGGAAAGGATACGCTGAAAGCAGTGTCGAGTGAAGGGCAGAGCTCTGTTGTTGCAAGCCTGGCCCTTGGTGCTGCCAGTGCAGATTCCTGTCTCTGTGTCCTGCTGCCCTGCTGGAACCACACTAAAGAGACAGACAGACCAGGACTGAGCAAACAGCGACGATATCAACAACACTCCATCTGTGACTCACATTAGAGCTGTGCCACTTGTGTTATGTTTTGTACTTTCCGAATTAGCAGAGGAGTATTCTTATTGTAGAAAAACAAGCCAGTAAGCCCCTTCTATAAATTCGCAGAGCCCCATCACCCAGGCACATCACTGTGTTGTATCACCTTGGCATTTGCTGAATGTCAGTCACAAATGCAGCACATTTTTCTGGTTGTACTTTTACAGCATTTACTAAAACACTTGATCTTATGTAACTATCTGTGGTATTATTTTGAGAAAGCATATATATAGAAATCTATTCGGGATGTTACAGGTGGGTGAGAGCAGGTATATCACTGGCTTTATCAAGTGGGCACCAATGTTTCATCTTATTAGTCCACAGAGATTAAGAAATTATACTGATGTTGTATTATGTGAATACCTTGATGAGGTCCGAGAGGCACTGCGCAGCTCCTGGATCAGCTGCCCAGCACAGTCGGGGTCTTTGCTGGCAGCGTGCAGCAAGGCTTTGCGGAAGGCATAGCGGTATCTCTTCTGGCGGATGCTTGCCCTCTCTTGCCTGCACATGTGCTTGTATTTCTCCTGGAGGTACGAGCAAAGCCTGAGTAGCCGTGCCCTCCGCGAGGAACTGCCCTCTTCTTCGAACCTATTTAATAAAAGATCGACAGCAATCATAACAAGGAATGTCAAGTCAGGATTAACGCTCTGGTATTAAGTAGTAAGATGCCAACTAACCCATCCTGCAGTCTCCAAGAGCTCTGGAAAGGAGGATCTCTCTCTGCCTCCTCTTCATCGTCTTCTGCGCTGTCTTCTGACCAGTCCAGCCCTGGAAGAGAGCAGCTCATGTATGTCAGCAGGCTCATATCACAATTCCTTCTGCACAGTCAGCCTTTCAAGAGTCTTGCACATTTACACACTGAGTATTGATAAATATAAAAAAAAGTATGCATGGGGTTTGCTGTTTGTAGGTAAATGCAGATAGATGGGGCACCTAGATGAGGGAAGAGGTCTCCGTGCTCCTGATGTCTCTTGGCGCAGAGCTGAACCAGATGTTGCAACCTGGCCAGGCAGGCAGCAGGCGGTGAGAAGGCAGCGGGATGCATGACGACCACATGCCGCTGAGGGTTACTACCACCACTGTCCCTGCAACTAGTGGGCAAGTGAGTGGCAGTGAAGGGTGTTTTTCTGTTGAGTGATGGCCCAGAGGGTTGCGTCGGACTGGGTGCTGCATTGGCGGGCATCCCTGGAGGCAGAAAGTTGGGTGTCTGAGGTGGTGCTGGATTGCATATTAAACCCTGCTGCTGTCCTGGGAAGATGAAGGAAGTCACGTTGGAGTGCTGGGAGGGCTGGAGAAGTCCTGACTGCTGACGGGGATGGTGAGCGTTGAGTGGAGGAGAAGGGTGGACACGGGGGACAGGGGAGGGGCTAAAGTGCTCAGGAGGTGGCTGGAAGAGGTCAGTGTCATGGCAGAGTTTCTGGTTGAGCACCAGGCGGCTCTGAAGTTTCTTCTTCATGGTGGCTCCCTTCCGAGGAGTACCCGCCTCCTCCCCATCTGTATCATCCTCATAAAAGGCAAAAGGGTCCAGGAGCTCCCCATCTGGAAGGGGTAACAGGCGTGTACAGGGAGGAGAGGGTGGAAGCTCATCCAGACCATTAGGGGCTTTCAGAGCTAGCGAGGGCACAGTTATATTTAGAGCCACTGACTCCAGGTGAGGCCGTGAGCGCATTTCCTCCAAAGCATCATGTTTCTTTTTCCGTTCCTTCTTGGGGATAAAGCCCAGAACTTGCAGGTGGCTGTTACAGTATCTGTTCAAAATAAATGAATAAAATAAAAAACACAAATCGTCAAAATAGCGTGCACACCTGCAACTGTTATCTTTTCTCTCAAGAATAACAGAATCTAACACACATGCGCACACATACATACACACCTGCGGTCCTCAGACTTGGGAATTGGATTGGTACATCGTTGGCTGTTGTACTTGGCCACATATTCACATTGCTTGAAGGGGGCAGTCTTATCCTCCAGAACGTGCCGGATACAGAAAGCATAGCCATTTAGTCTGCGCTGCTTGCAGAGCTTGGGGCTGTATGAGCACAATGGCTTATTGTCCACCTCCGAGAAGTGTATGTGTTTGCCTTCATACATCACGTGACTCTTGTCCTTGAAAACATCAGCTGATGGGATAAAGTAGGAGAAAACTGAGAATTACATCACTAACATTCGACACCAAGGAAGTGACCCTGTTTGCACATGCAGGATGAAGAGACATAAATATTTCGCACTGCTACAGCACAACACTGTTTATCCAATCCTTGGGAATACAGGAATTTAGGGAGATTAAATATTCAGGGAACTAATTTAATTCTAGCATAATCAACGTGTGAAATGTGCACACACACACATTGTGTATTGCTTTGCAGTCTAACTCACAGTTTATGTATTTTTGCTCCATGTCAAAAGTGTAAGTCCAATACTTGCAAACAATTGGTGGAATACTGCATTGCATTATATCACATTTTGGTCATCATTATAGCTAATTTAGTTAACTAGTATATGAAGAAGTCTATGCTTTAGATATACTAGGTTTTACCAACATAAACTTCGCCTCAGAATTCTGCTTACTTTCGATAAACCACGCTCTCATACTTTGACTTTCAATTGTCACCTCGAAACCCAAAGGGTGATGTGACTGTTCCTGTTGTAAACACACAGCTTTTAATTTTATCCAAGAACGCATTCAATTATCCCTGAAACGGACACTTATATATTATGATGGCAGTAAAAAACAACAGAAAATCACATGACAGCTGTTTGATAGTGAACGGGAAAAGTTAAAAGAAAAGAACAGCATGGATAAGTCGTGTATTCAAAATTGTACGGCTGGCTGAGCAATCATGAATTACTTCTTTAAATATCCCATTTTAGATTAAATAAAACAAGCTGCTTTATAAGAATGTGACGCTTCGTAATAGACAGCATTTAAACGGGATGCTACAGGTACACCATAACATACTTGTAATGTTAGCTGGTTAGCCAGCTACAGCAGCAGCTGCTAGCTAACTACCTCACTATAAGTCATTTTATCATTTGTTTGCTCGTTTGTTTACGAGCTGGTTCTCATAGGACGGTCTGTTTAACAGAGTACACATTGGACACGAAAGAAACGTTAGCTATGTGCCATCTGTGTCAGCCAGGTTAATAACTTTAGGTACCTAGCTACGTTTAAGTGGCCAAATATATAGCACTAACTAACACTAGCCAACATTAGCCAAGTATCATAGGAGACTGAGGAGCTAGTTAGCCAACATTAGCTAGCCCGCTACAAATCGATCGATAGTTGTGAACATTACTATAAAATTGTGAACGTCCCCACACATATGTAGCAGCAGCCTCATTCATAGGCAACTTGCTACATAACCCATTTGAAGTCGATATTAATTTTAGCTATAAAGCCCCAACAAAAAGGGTCAACAAAAAGACGCTAACCTTAGCTAGCTACCAAAGCTAAAAACACAAAATTAGTAGGCGGTAGCTAACCAGGAAACGGAAACATCCGCAAATGGCAACATTATAAAGGTCTACTTTGAGTTTGGTATTACAAAATAACAGCTGTATTCAAAAGATGTTAGCGATGATCTATCTCACATATTCGTGGAATAACATAGTATACAAACACTGCACATTTATGGCCAAGTACTTTCAGACAAAGGGCCTAGTAAGGAGGATTGGGGCCTGTCCCAGAAGGCCTTCAAAACATCCTCCGATCTGAATAATGACAAATACTATTCAATAATTTCACATTAAGTAGTTAAGTGACTTAAAACTGTAAAGAATGTTAACCTGTCCACATTTAGCGAAGTCATGTGTGTTATTTGGTTATACCACGAAGGAAAAAAATAAACGAGTCATCAACAGGCCTCAAAGCTTCGGAAGCAAGGGGCCTCTAGTAGATAGCATGTCCGACTACCGTCTATGCAAAACTGGGCTCTTAGAAATTGAGGTCCAGGCTGTAAATGGCTTCGCTTACCTTGAATTGGTATGGGCTGTGTAAGGTATTCGCTCCAGATAGACGGCCGAAATGTCTATTAGAATCAGCTAGGCTATTTGTGCATCGATATTCGATATTTTAGGCTACTAATAGTGATCTTCATCGAACCCAGTATATCTTGAGATACAGATGCATGTAAATATAGATTATCCACAGCAATATTAGCAGTAGGAAGGCTGCTGAGGATTTTTGTTGGGTCCACAGCAGACTCCTCACAGCACCACTACAGGCACTGCGGGGACATGACAACAGTCCACTGAACAACAACAACCTCTCCTACCATATTGGAAATTCAACTTTGTAAAAGCCACAGCAGTGTAGAAGTGCAATGTTGTCTCTTGTAAGGGGAATGTCAAATGTGTGAGCGACAGTGCCGTTGCCATTTCATCTACATTAGAATAATGTGGTTTTAAAAATGTTGGCTGAGAAGTCCAGCAAGTGCTAGACTGACATCCACCTGGACCACGGCTATCATCTTCTATATGAATGAGCTATCAACCCTGCCTGCCACACTGTTGCCGACTGTTGTTCACTGCCGATGAAGCACGTGCCAATCAGACGTCGGAGGTCGGAACTGGGAAAGTTGAAGCGGAAATGCCAGGACATGCCAATTTACTATACGGCTGAGATTGCCACTGTTGCCATCACACAATTATTTAAACCTGACAGCAAATTAACCCCTTTGGATAATCTAATTTCTCACGGTAATTCTGGATATAGGATGTATATATATTTTTTAAGAATAACAAAAAATATGGGCATTGCAAGATGCACTATTTGGGTAGACTTGCTACAGAAAATAAGTTTATTAAATGTCATACTTAAAAATAGCTATGAGGACCAATATTCGTTGAGGAAAACAGTCTTTAGACTTTTCATACAGGTAGAGACACTATACAAGGGGACAACATATTGCCTTTAGCTCTGGAACACAAGGATTTATAAAATCTGATCACAAACATACTGGAATGTGAGTGTAACTGTAACAGGTGAACACATAATAAACTGTCACATACATCTCTATGAGGGTGTTACAGCCAGTACATCTGCTCGAGTCTGCAACTGTATACACACATCTTTATGCAGGTTAGTATATTCATTAAATAATGTGCATAGCAGGGGACATATCCACTAGAATAAAACTGTTCTGCAAATAAATACGTTTCAGTGAAAGTGCAAATATAGGAATTGTGCGTATCAATCTGTGCGCAAGAATTGGGCGGCTATCCACTGAGCTTTAGCATATGGCTGGTTCATCCACAGCTTGTGCTCCTTCTGTGACTGCCTTCACACACTTCGCCATTGTCTGAGAGGCTCTGCTTATTGGATCTGTGGGTAAAGATTAAGAACAGATTGTTAATTTGGTCTCTCGTAGTGTAAAGAATAATAATAAAAAAAAAAAAACACAAGTATGTCATTACATTGTATGAGGTGCATGTGTTTAATGGCCGCTTAACAATATAACAACTGTTTGGACAATTAACATTTTTTCATCTTTTTTTCTGTACATTGAACTTGACATCAAAAGATAAAAAACTGCAGTGTACTATCTTTTGAGGGTTTTTTTTGTCATGTCAGTTTTTTTTTATTTACAAATTCACATGAGCATTTCAGCTGGCTGCACAATTAGTTATTAGATTTTCTAGCATAAGAAAAATGTTTTGTTTTGTTTCAACATGAAGGTTCTGAGGCCCAATTCTTTTGCACAAGTCCACTGAAGTATGCAGTGGATGATAAATGAAGCATCAAAAGCAGTGTGAAAAATGCTGACAAAAGGCAAGAGGGGACAAAAAGTCATGCCATTGGTCATTATCACAACATTCTTGACATTTTTGGCATAACAGAAGACATGCCGATTTTTGTTTTCGTCACTGCTCAACTGCTCAATCATTCCTTTATATGCCATTCAGAGAATAACATGACATCCAATACACATTTTTAACCAATGTGCCACAGTATTATGAAGGCATACTGTACATTAAAAAGTAATGAGTTTGCTGGGACCATGCTGATGTGCTCTCTTTTCCTAACCACTTTTGGCCTTTATTTTTATGCCATATAATTCTGCATTCTTATATTATTTATATATGCAAAACATTTATCTTCACAGAGAAAGTTTTCTTTAAAGTGCTACATAAATATAGTTATTTATTACTGTGTGTTGTCATGTAAAGTTTTCGTTCCATCAGTATCACTCTACCATCAATATGTTCAAAAAATAAAGCACCTTATATCACACAACAAAAAGGATTCAGTTGGACTGAGTTACATATAGTTAAAAAGTTGTATTCCTCCTATCTGTATTTTCAGTAGAGCTATTGGAAAATTGGCATGTTGACGTAGCACCTATATAAAATTGAGTGTGGTGGAGGAACTGATTAGGTTTTGGCTGCTGCAACAGCAGACCTGTACAATTATGTCACTCAGATAACTGAGAATACTGAGAGAGAGAATCCAGCCTGCAACTAAAATCCCATTGAAATACCTTCAGATCCAAGAGGCTGTGTTTGGGGATTAATACAGGATATCTTAAAATAAGAAGTCAGTAGTCTGGTATCGCTGAGTGCTCGCAAAAGTGAAAGAATTATTTCCATGGATGACATTTTGACAAGAAAAATATGTGACATGACTTCTATTCATTCACAATTAATCTGTCCTAAATATTTACACTTGCTCAAAACTGGGGCCATAAAATGTGGTTATAATATGGCTTATTGTTTAAATTAATAGAATAAAGCTGTGTTTCCTTGAGAGTTTTAGTAGAGTAGAAAAACTTCTGAAATGTCCATTAGACTCCCCATGAATCAAATAACGCTGAAATTCACTTGGGCATAGTGACAGCTTCCCTTGACAGTGGAGGCTCACTCCACATGTTAAATAACAAGGCTGGTATAGAGAATTGTGGCCCACCTGTCATATAGAAGTCTTTCACAGTGAGCTGTGGAGGGACTAAAGGTGCGGTGAGGACAGCCTGGTTCACTGTCTGAAAAAAACAATACAGAGATCATCATTATCCTGGAGAAAAGACTAAAGTTCAAACAGTGCCTTCTCTGAGATCAACTTTAGATGTGCGTTTGGAAGACTGCAGCCGACCTTGGACAGTTCATTAGCCTGCTTAAAGTAGTTGGCCTCCTCAACCTCGTCATATCGCACCAGGTTTGGGGAAACCTCTGCCAGTCTCTCACGCACTTCATCAAGGGTGTCATAGGGCAGAGTCACTCCAGCAAGCTTGAAGTAAGAAGAAAAAATACACTAAATTTAGTCTGATTTCTTACTACTAAACATAACACATGGTTATCCTTTATTGTAGGTCACCTCAGATATGGCTCTGATGATCTTCCAGTCCTCCCTGGCCATGCCTGGAGCAGTCACAGCCACCCTGGTCTGCTGGGCACGACCCTCAGTGTTCACATAGGTGCTACATTTCTCTGTGTATGCAGCTCCAGGAAGTATGATGTCAGCCATTGTAGCACCAACATCTCCATGGTGACCTGGGCAGGTACGGAACAGGACACTGATATGAATGAACTGGTAACAGGAATATGCATTAGGCACATTATTATTTGTCAGTCATTAGATTGCCTCTTCCAAAGGCTCTCTATAAATTAATGTCGTGAATCAGAAATGCTATGAAAGACCATCTGCTGTAAAGGCTGACCTTGATAAATGATAATGCTATCCTGAGGGAGGTCTTGGCGAGTGATACAGCCAGCATCAGCGCCTAATAGGAACAGAATTTTGGGCGGATTCTTCCTGACAGCCTCAACCCCTGGCTTGTACCCAAGATCAAGTGCAGCCACTTGACTGGCAACCCTGTTAGAGACAGCAGAAACAGCAGGCATATTGCTATGAAAATCCCTGCCAAACATCGTACTGTTATCGGAAGCTTTCACTCTAAATTGCGGAGACAATGACCTGTGCAGCACGTTGAGAACCTTCCAGTTTTCCTCCACTCCGCTGCTGACCCGAGCATTTTGAGCAATGGTCGACACAGCAGCCATTATCGCAGCGCCATCCTCTCTCTGCAGGGCACTACTGCCAACCACAACGACAGGGCGCTTTGCTTGAGCCAAGACCTACAAGGGGAGATTTTACACACAAAGTTGGGTGGGTACATCCAAGCTGACTGATAATAAACATCATATTACTGACTGAGCTCCTCCAAATACACAAATTGAACACATTATTACCTGGGAGAAAGGGTGAGTTCCTGATGCAATTTCTTGAAGATCCTCGGCAGAGTCCCCAAGATGGTCATAGGTATAGCTTAAGTCCACCTCCCCTCCCACTAGAGCCACTTGCAGCTCATTGTGAAGCCAGCTAAAACAGAGATACCAAGTTCATATGAAACACTAAGCACTGCTTTGGCAACATCCCTCAGATTTTTAAGTTCCACTTAAAATGACGCAGTGAATCTGAAGCATGGGATGATGCAGCAACTCCTTACGAAAAGGATCAACAGAATGTAACGCCCCCCACTTCAACCTCAAAACTACCTTTTTCTGACGCGTGCATTAAACAGTGGAGCCTCATAGCGTGGGTTGGTGCCAACCAGAAGCAGCAGGTCGGCCTCCTCAATGCCGGCAATCCCAGTGTTGAGTAGGTAGTTTGAACGCAGGTCAGTTCTATAGAGTACAAGGTAAAAATGAGGATCTTTACATGAGTACTAAACTGGCTGTGTACTACATTTGTACTAAATTCAGCATTCCTATTTGTATGGTCTTACCCAGCCCCAGCCATGGGAAACACCTCCTCACAGCACAGGTTGTCACTGTTCAAACGGTTCAGCAGGTCCTTCAGGGCAATGAGAGCCTCTGCATCCACCAAGCCTCCAACAACAGCAGCGACATCAGTACCTTGAACTCCTTGCAACTATGAAGGAAACAGATGCTACTGAGACCAGACTAGATTGAAACAACATGCTTTAAACTGCCCTTGCTTTGATCAACAGCAGAGGGAGGTCTAATTTTATGGAAGCCCATTTAAGAATGAGTCACGTACCGCTCCAGCAACTCGAGTCAGCACATCTTCCCAAGTAGTGACGACCAATTGCCCAGAGTCATTCTTCACCATTGGCTGAGTGAGCCTCTGCCTCTTGAGTCCATCATAAGCAAACCTGCCAGGAAGGAAGAATGAAGGGTTTGAGTATTGACTAAGGCATCATAAATAAATCACAGTGATGTAAACTTTGTGTGACTAGAAATTAACCTGGTTTTGTCTGAGATCCACTCCTCATTAATATCCTCATTCAGACGAGGCAGAATTCTCATCACCTCGCCACCACGGGTGCTCACTACAATGTTACTACCCACAGCATCAAGAACATCAATGGATTCGGTCTTCCTGTAGAAAATCAAAGAGAATACATGAGAGTAAATATAACTTGTGGTCCAAAAAGACATACTGATCGACTATATCAACAGGTCTCAGTAGTGCATGATTAAAAACCTGGTCTCCCAAGGGCGAGAAGTGAAAGCATATGGTTTAGAGGTCAGGGCCCCCACTGGACATATGTCAATAACATTTCCGGACAACTCCGACATGAACATCTTCTCCACATAGGTCCCAATCTGCAAGTCATTGCCCCTGCCAGTGGTGCCCAGGTCCTCCACACCTGCAATCTCACTGGCAAAGCTGTAGAAAGAAAAAAAAGTTACCAAATTGATTTCACGCTCAGTTATATGTTAATCTTAACAGCAGGGACTCAACTGACCTTAGAAACATGAGTGTAACTCACCGCACACAGCGAGTGCACTGGATACAGCGAGTCATAATGGTTTTAATGAGGGGACCAATGTTCTTGTCTTCCACAGCTCTTTTGCCCTCCGTGAAGCGGCTCCTGTCACTGCCAAACTGCATGGACTGGTCCTTCACATATTGATGAGTCATGTTAATCACTTACTTTTAAAACCAATACACACAATTCTTAAAAAAAGTGGCAAACTGGTTTTCAAAACACAGCTGCATGATATTTACCTGGAGATCACACTCTCCACCCTGGTCACAAATTGGACAATCTAATGGGTGGTTAGCCAGGAGGAACTCCATCACACCCTCCCTGTGGAAAATTAACATTAATTTGATAAAATTCTTTCAGGGTAGTCTCACAAGAATAAATGCGACCTGAGTAACTTTGTAATTTCCTAAGGAGCAAGCTAACCTTAAAGCAAATAAGAGTGACTGACATTCAGAAAAAATAGACACAGGCCTAACATATCACCACAGTTAAAAAATGCCTGACAACTAAGCATAATTGCACGGCAATAATAACTCTATAAGATGACTGATAAATCATGAGTATGCCACAAAGCCAAAATTGACTTGTACTTGTTATGTTTATCATACCTGGCCTTTCGTGTTTTGTCAGAGTCGGTTAGGATGTTCCAGCCCTTCATGACTGGCATGGCACATGCTGCCACCGGCTAGGATATAAATGAAATATCTATTACTCACAATTTCTCAAGTGGTTGTAAGGAGAATTAACGCTTTGTCTTTGGGTTATATAGAAATATAAAGCTATCAAAATATGGAGTTGAAACAACCGCAGGACAAATTAATAGAAATAACACACACATATACAGACAACAGCATACCTTGGGGACTTTCTCTATCTCCACCAGACACATCCTACAGTTCCCAGCAACAGACAGGCGCTCATGGTAGCAGAAGCGGGGAATCTGCATTCCCACCTTCTCACATGCCTATGACAGGATTTAAGCACAGAGTTAAATTCAAAATTGTGATGCCAGATGTTGACAAGAAGTGAGCTGCCTCAAGTAACATACAATATATATGAAAACCCCATGATGTTACCTGCAACACAGTGGTTCCTGGCTCCACCATAACAGGCTTCCCATCCACGAACACCTCTAAGAGGTTAGCGGCTGGTGCTGCTGTGGCTGCAGTCCGTGCTACAGCAGAGAAAAACATTTGTTATAAGCCTTACTTTTTTGTTTTCATGCAATTAATGGCCACATCACCTTCAGTGTAGCATATTCTTGCAACCTGAACAATTCTTATAACACCATACATTAATATGAATTACAAAAGAGATTCTTGACATTGGCTACTAGACTGGGCAGATCAGATCTCCCCCTTCTAACAACCACCTGGCACCAAATGTACTAACTGGCAAATCTGTAATCCTGTTGGTAATCCAGCAGTGGAACGCAGTGACTAAATGATCGTCGGTCTTAGAATATTCATTGGGTACACGTGTAACAAATGATTATTCTGCAGAACTATAAAAACAAAGAGTGACATGAATGACAAAAGCTTGATAAATATGGTAAAATGGTATATTACCATTATTAGCGGCAGCCGCACTTGCTTTGGTAAGAGCTACTCCTGAGAAAGTCCGGCTCACAGGCAAACGCAACATGCTGCAAAACAGGCAGAAGGTAACCTCATTTACGATGAATTGACGCTGTTTCACTAAACTTAAAAGAAGCACAATCAGAAGCTGTTAATATGTAGGTTAGCTAGGCTTTAAGATAAGTGCAATAGTGGACAACGTCAGAGTAAACAGATAGCCTATCAAATCATCTTTCATTCAACTCCCAAAACAATAACAAACGCAGAAGTGAAGCCCATGATGGTGTCATGTGAGAGCCGACATCCCCAGACAATCTCTGTTGCGACAATTTCAGAGTTGCGGTCATATTTCTTATAACGTACATTAACAGGTTATAATGTGCAGAACTTCATACAGATAACCTGACTGGTTTGACAACTACCATTACGTTTGATACCGTTACCCCTTGAAATATCAGACAAACTGTGGTTAACTAGGATGCAATGATGGACAGAAGCTAAGCGTTAGCTAATCGTCTAAAATAGCTGCATCCTCATAATATTATGTTTCTTTTAGCTGACGTTACATGGATATCATCCTCATTGACATCCATTTAGCTAAAACGATTCGCTATAACAAAGATGCAAAGCGAAAATGACGCTGTTAAACGTTTTGTAAAATCACACATTGAACGTATAAGACACTGCATTAGCAAGCTAGCTAGAAAACTGAGGGTAGTTTAGTTTGGCTAAAAGCTAAATCAAGTTTAGCAGTTTCTAACGTTGGTTTAGTGGTGGCGTTTCGCCTATACATACTTCGATATTCACTTTGACATTTGCTAATCATCTACATTCTACTTACCTTCCCCGTGTTTGTGCTAACTCCCCCCTGTATGAATGGTCACCACGCAGATTGCGCACTTGTTTTCTGCTGCGTCACGGATTAAGTAGTCCAGTATCCATAATCCTGACAGACGAGCTACTTTTCTGTAACTACTCATGGTGTAATCTTACAGTCTCTATATACAGCCTACACAGAATGTAATGCAAGCCTTCAGAAATGATCTGCACCAAATTTTAATAGCCTGTGGTGAGGTGGGAACAGCAGTATTTTATATTCCCCAAGACTCACGCCTTGACTCGACATGCAAAGTTTTTTTAAACATTTATTGCGGAGGCATACCTTCCTTTTTACAGCAACAGCCTGGAAATGTAGCTGCAGAAGTGGAGACTCACTATAACCTAAACCTGGGAGCTGATCAGGAAAGCCTAGTAGCCTACTGCTGACCACTGTTAAGTCCACTGAAGTTGGTGTGGTTTTGGATAAAGTACTTTGCTCAAGGGTACCTTGGCTGTAGTTGCCCAGGAATATCAGTGTATTTTGATGCGCTGATCTCGGGATTTAATCCAGCAACCTTCCAGTCACAGGAGTGTATCTCTAATCTAACACAGCCACAGCCCTTGTGAGATAGACTTACTGATAGGAAATGACAGGAAATAGCTGCATATCTAAACAGGCCCTCAGGAAAACAATGAGAAGAACATCTGGATTTATGCTAGGCTTCTGTATATTTACATGACCTGTGGAAAATGAGATATGGGCTTAGATCCTCTTGGAAATCTGTTTTATGTACACATGAAACTCTGACGCCTATTCATTAATGAGGTTACAGACAAAATCGGATAACATTAAGGCAGCCAATATAAAGAATACATATTCAAACAAAATATATGCTCAAAAGAACAAATTTATTAAAGTATTGACTAGTTATGTTGAATATATTAGAATAAAATGTGTACAACTCTGAAACATTAAAAAATTCTTCTAAAAGATACATTAACATAATGTAGCAGTCTGTAGGCCTACATATAGTTACAAAAACAGACTGCTGAAGAAGACTACAATAGACACATACATTGTATCTGATAGGCAAGAACCAAGGAATAGAGTTAATGAGTAAATGCCCTTAGTTCAAAAGAGTAAAACCTCAGTGAATATGTAAGACACATTTGAACTTGCATTTTGCTCTGGAGATCATTTGGGCTATGAAACTCCGTCATTGGAAAGATACTCATTCCCTGTGCAAGTCACGCACAGTCCGAAATGTGTGTGTTTTCCACTGGAGGTAATTGACAGTTAGTGGGCGTAATTGCTGTCCAAACGAAACAACTGTAGGAAAATCTTAACACTACAGCTGAAAAACAACAGCAATGATAATCTCCCTCATCCACACCCACCTAACAGTCAACCTCAGGCTCTGTTATTTATAGATAACTACAAGAGTCTTAATACTATGGCGGTCATAGAGCTGATGATTCAACAGGCTCCTCTGGGGGACTCTCCTGAAGACCCTCGGGCACAGACACAGTCTCAGTTGCAGAGATGGACTGGCTGAGCTCTCTCAGTGAACTCTTAGTTATGTCGAGGCATGCATGCCTCAGGATATGGCGAACCTTCTTCCCCAGCAGCATATAGAGCAGGGGGTTAATGCAACTGTTAAAAAAGGCTAAGCTGGTAGCAAGAGGGAAGCCAGTTTTCAGGACGTTATGTAGGTACAATGAGGAATGCATGGATAACTCCATCAAGCTAAAGATGTGGAAGGGTGCCCAACACAAAAAGAAGGCTAGGATGACGGCAGAAACTGTCTTGGAGAAGCTGGACAGGCGAACAGAGCCCTCAGAGCGATTCACTTTGATTGTTAAAAGTATACCAGTCACACAAATGGCGCTAAAGGGCAGAAGGAAGCCCACGGTGGTGCGGATGGCCACCATTATAATGTGCCTCACGGCTGCTGCATGCCCATCCTTTACATAGAAGTTGTTGAAGCACACCACCCTGTCATGTAAACGCATGGTGTCACGGAAGATCAGAGTAGGACAGCTCAGGGTTGCAGATAGCGCCCACAAACAACCACATACAATCCAGGCTCTTTCTAGGCTGCGATACCTCTGACACCAACTGAGGTGGACCAGAGATACGTATCTGTCTATGCTGAGCACCGTGAGAAAAAGCACGCTGGCATACATGTTCATCACAGACACAAATGAGTTCAGTTTACACATTACCAAACCAAAGCCCCAGTGGAAGTCCCGCAGCACATAATCTATGGAAAAGGGCAAGAAAAGCACAAAGACAAAATCTGCCATTGCGAGATTGAGCAGCCACACACTGTTGACAGTCCTTTTGCTTTTACATGCTGTCACCCAGATGACAATTCCATTTCCAATCAGACCGAGCACAAAGGAAATGCTATAGATGACTACTGAGATGATGTGCATAGTCTCTCTCTGCCTGTAGTCTCCTTTAACTTCTTCAAGGTCTCCATATTCCAGGTAATCTTCGTAAGTGTAGTTTCCGTAGTCCTCCCCGTAGTCGCCCATTGTTGCAAGGATGTGGTGAAATTGTCTGCGAGGAGGAAAATGCCATGATAAGCTGCATTCCTGGAGGAGATCTTCATACACAGCAACGTTAACTCATGAATTCCCCCGTTTTATTATCAGCCTAAAGCACAAGTTCTCACCTCTACACTGTGCTGTTCTCCAGAAGGATCCAGTCGCCTGTCTTTATTTCAGATCATCCAGTCTTGTATTTATAAGTTGGGCCTGGGTGTGTCCTAACCCTGGAACATAGAGTCACCAGCCAATTGGATCAACAAGGAAGACACTGAGAGAGAAGAGAACTTCACAATCTAAGTCATTTTGTTTATTCTGTGATTTTCAGACAGACCTTGAATGGAGGAGTTTGCTATATTGTGTAACAAACTTAGTCAAAATTCTTCTGCCACTGGCAAGCCACTATCAACAAAGTGTTTAGGGGAGAGGTTGAATTTTTGCTCATATCAACAATATTGTCATTACCACGGACAGAATGAATGACGGTCAGAACCACGCCCACTGCTTCTTTTACAGAAGTGTCACATTAAAGTGAAACAGATTAAAAAGAAAAGTACAGGAAACCCTTAGCATGGGGCAAGTGACACATAGAATATATCTGAATTTGAGCCCCCTCTCACCCCTTCTTTCTCTCTCTCTCTCTACTGTTCATCATATAAGTAGCAATGCCATAAGACCCTTATAACTTAACAAAAACCAGAATATACTGAAAGTAAAAAAAGGGTATGCATGACATTTCTTTGAACAGATGTCTTAGGTTACTAAAAACCATCAGACAACAGTACCAACTTTATAGCTTCTATCAGCCTCAAAGAGACAGACAGCTGGTACACTTTTTTCCTATGGTCAAATAATCACCAGGCACAAGGCAAGGCTTTGAAACACTGCTATGGAATTTTGCGGTTGTGAAATAAATTATTTATGAAGCTATCGTTTCACTATGCAGTATTTGTAGTATAAGGGCTACATCGCCATCACTGCCGCAAAACGAAATGTTATACAACAAAAAAGAACGCAACTATAAAAAAAAAAAAACACAAAAAGCACTAAACTACTATATGCACAATAACATCTGTATAAATACGTAAGAAAATACCATTAAATAGGCTACGATTAAGTTACTGTAAACTCATAATTGAGTGCCACATACACACTTTAAGCCCCTAATGGAAAACATTAAGAACTGAGACGGGGCGGGAGAGCGCATCGCTTACCTCTATATCGCTGCGCGCGACCTTGTTTAGTTAGTATTTGGATCAAAAGTAAGACTGTTCCCACTTGAAAGAGACCGCTAACTTAAATGTTGCCTCTTCCCCCGAGACGCCGTTTGCGGGGCCTTGTCTGTGAGTTAGAAGCGACTCGTCTTCGGTTTGCAAACTCCTTCTGTCTCATGAACAGCTTCTCGCCGAGTCCATCCAAACTAAACTCCGTTAGGTAAATTGAGTTGAGATGTGCAGTGGGCGCGCCTGCTCGGCGCGTCACATATGGACCAAGGAATGAGGAGAAGTTATTGGTCACCCTCATGGTATGAAGAATGCTTTCATTCACATCAGCGCCGGCCATCAAAAACACTGTTTTCTAAGCGCCAAGCCTCCCAGGCCATGCGAAGCCCTAATATTTAAAACGGAAAAGTTTTACTCCTGCCTCATTTTGTTGACAAAGAGATTTTTCCACAGACAAATTGTTTCAGTAATCGATGACAGACAGCGCAGGAAAAGTTTTCTTGGGTTTTATTTAGCTCTTTCTTAACCCCTGCGTTTGATTTCGATGTGTCTTTGCACAAGGCACTGGATCCTTGAGTTGATCTTGCGGAGCTACTCGGTGGCAGTGGGAAGATAGCTGCCTTGTAAGTCTGGGTTCAGCTCCATGGTTTGAATGTGAATGTGAATGCGGGTTTGATTGCACTGTAAAAATGTTCACTAAAACAACTTAGAAAATCAACACAAGCACAGGCAATTTTATGGGAAAAAAAACCTGTCTTTCCAGGCCAAATCACTAATTGCTGCTCTAGAGAAGAATATCAAATCCCCCACTTTTTAAAAGCCTTTATAAATTTAACCTATTCACCTATATTAATTTTAGGTGTCACTTATGATTGCTAGTGGGAAATGCTCTCAGCTCACCGAGACAAAGCTTAATAGCAAAATATAAATCTTTCTCCAAAACAACAGTGAGCAACTGCTTTGTCCAGAAAGGGCTGGACTCAGCAGTGAAGACTGAACCTGCTGCAGTGTTGTTGTTTTTCTTTTCCCCCCACAATCCCCACCCCTACCAGCCACTAAAAAGAAGTACTTTGGTTAGAGGATTACACAGCTCACTCATGATACATAATTTCTGGGCAATGAAGTCTTTCAAACCCTCAAAAATGGAAACAGTTATCCCTTGCTGCTGCTTGGGGCCGCCAAAGTGCAAAGTTGTCTAGCCCAGTTGTTTGACTTCAGAGTTGTATTATTATGGAAGAAGTAAATCATAATGAAAATCTCTGAAATGACTTTCCACACAGTGCCACATAATTACATGCCATAGTAAATTATTTGTATGTAAATTAGTTTTATTGGGCAATTTTTTTATAGTGTAAAATTTAAAAAGGCGGTATTTAAGTGGCATTTAAAAAGGTGTATTGAGGCAACCTACCTATAAAGGATAAAAAACTGTGCAAAGGATCTACTCATTACACTTCATTCAGCAATGTGGATATAAACTTTAGAAGTTGTGTATAAAATACTGGTAATAGCATGATGTCATTCAAAACTGCTGCAGGTAAAACTAACAAAGATTTAGTTAGAGCGTTAATGTGGGCACTGCTTATTCACCCTATCTTGCTTCATCGGTTAGCCAGACAGCCTTGTCTCAATTCTCTTCATCTCCAGCGACCCAAAATGACCATCTCATCCCTCCGTGGACCGTTCTGCCCTGAGGAGGGAGCTGTCACATCCTCCAATAGCAGTGTGTGTGTGTGTGTGTGTGTGTGTGTGTGAGAGAGAGAGAGAGAGAGAGAGAGAGAGAGAGATCCGCATAGCTTTAATAACCAGGCCTTTAAGTCGTGCCAGGCACTGACAGGCCATGCCAAACAGTGTTCTTGGAGGATGCTCTGCTTTATCAGAAACAAGCTAACTGGAGAGTGGACCTTAACTATCTAAAGACAACTTTAAAGGGGGGGACGGTCACTGCTCACACACCAGGATTCATGTTTTCTTATATACATCCTACTTAACCATGGGCCTAATAAACTTTTTATGTGGCTGGCACAGGTTTCCTCTGAGGAGCTCTTCAGGCATTCAGTCAATGACAACCGACTGAACTTCATGTTTATGTGTACCTAGGTTCCACTGATACAAGTGTATAGGCAGGCTAAAGTTGCTGATGGACAATAGTTTGTGTCAATATCTTTAAATCCCACCATTTTCATGCTATTTTTTTTTTAACAAAAATTCAGTATTTACTCAGATTTAGAAGAAGAAAGTAGAAAAGCCTCTGAGACAGCATTTAAACAGTCATGTGATACTGAAACTGCCCACTGACACCTTCAGCAAGGAAATGCTTTTTGATGGGTTAGCAGTTCCTAAGGCAGCATCACCCACCACCTATTCAATAAGAGAAACTCTGGGGCACGTTTTAAGTTTTTAATGTAGAAATAACTTATAAAATCATTACTGAACAGTTAAATTAAAAAGTAAAGTGTGCAAAGAAAACAAAATTTCACTGCAGGCTTTACAGTCTTATGTACAGTAGATCCATCATATTGGAGGTGGATGACATGACAATATCTGATATTTAATTTACATATTTAATAAAAGGTCAATTTTGTCTCAATACAGGCTACTGGCAAACTAATATACTGATCTAACCGTAATACTTATGCACCTGTTTGCTACTGTGATTGCTCTGGGTTGTCATAAATCAAAATAGGGTATAGGTATTTCTTCAAATGTAAACCCAACCTCAAAGTCCACATAAAATTCCTGTTTAGCTGCTGCATACTGTGTGATTTTCTATCAGCAGTTCTAATTTTCAGAGCATCTATAATCTAGTCATTGCCAAGTTTGGTGTGACTGTTTGAGCAGGGGGTATCCATAAAGATTTGGCCTTCAAATTTTATTATACTGCAAATTACAATTGAATCACACTCATATGCTGGTCAGAACAGTCAGCATATATTGCAACTTGCCCTTTTTTTCTTTTCTCCAATCGAAACTGCCAAATGTGACAGGTGCCTATCAAAATTACAAAAAAAGATTATTATTACTAGTAGTAGTAGTAGTGGTCGTAGTAGTATCACTATTACCATTATTATTATGCTTTTACCGCCGTCATCATCATGTGGTCTCACTATAATTAGATTAGAAAAAAAAGTCCCACTTCTTTGACCTGAACAAATTAAATGTGGTTCATTTTTCGAGTGAGAGTGGTTATCATGAATATGTCGTATTTTGGACCTTTCCGTGTTGTTATTGGCTGTCGTTGTATTAAAACCGGTGCCTTCGCAGTCACCTGCTCGGGCTTCCTGCGCTCGGGGAGGGAGGACAT